>SNQJ01S0124667.1:21782-33412 GCA_010110895.2 Picea sitchensis | reverse complement strand
AAGAAAGTAATGGAACAGTTGAACTTAAGAATATCTAGACCTTATCATAACATTTGTGCTATGGATAGTAGGACAATTGAGGTGCATGGTTTGATTAAGGGGTTACAAGTACACTTAGTTGCATTCCCGGATATCATAATTGAGATGGACATTGTTGTGAACCTAGTCCATCTCAATCATGATATCCATGGTTTATGTGGTTTAAATGAACTAAAATGCTCTAGAGTAATCATCACATGTTATATCATCTTAGTTTAAGCCCTTAAGGCATACTTCCATTTACATGCTTTAGTTTTATTCTTGCAAATATTTCACTCTTTAGCATGGTATCTCAAATGGAGTAGATTACATGGTTAAATAATATGTCTTGAAGCAATCTTTTATTTCTTGGGCACACATAACTCTCATGCTTTCATTTGGTCTTGATATGTAAATGGTGTAGGAGTTAGCTTTAATTTTCAGCAAGTATCTTTTCTTAAGCATGCCAACTCACATGGAATAGCTTATGTGTTTGAATGATTAAAATCTCAAGTGTTGTTCCATTTGGCAAGCTGTTCTTGCCCGTTTCATAACATTTTCTTACATATCTTGCACATGCTATGGGTTATCAAATGGTGATGTAAATGGTCTCTTTTTCCAGCTTTCAATTCATGCTTTAGATGTGGTGTTAGTCTTCAATTTCGTAATCTGCAACACACTTCACAACAGTCATTTATAGTTTCGGTTTTGAGCATAATTCAACATTTTTGGGCACCTAAAACTCATCTAAAACACTCACAATACACCTTAAGACTTACCCATAAATCATAATAATATTTTAGACCAACTAGGACACCTAATTCCACCATCTTCACCATCTAAAATGGGTTTGAGGAAAACAACGGAGGGTGTAAGCAGGGGACTATCTCACGGCGCACAGGATGTGTCCTCTCCGGGAAGTACTCTTACTTTAGGGCTGACCGTGAAAGCTAGGGTGGGCCTCATTGCCTTACTATCTTGAGCATTCGACAGTTATTTGGCAATACGAAGAGGAGGAATAAGGTTTGACACTTAGTTAGGAGGGCAAGTAAAATTTACCAAATCTTTAAGCAACTCTTAACCACTTAGTTTTCTAGACAATCCTTACTTGGGTATATCTTACGATGGTTGTTTAGAAATCCTTTTTGCAAGCACATATACGTCTTTTATTTTTCATGCAAATGTGGTTAAACATCTAAGTGTTAATTCTTTTGATTTTGGTGAGCATTTATCTTTCAAGTGTTTATATCTTTCAATTTATGCTCTTTGTGGTGTGATTCAAGAAAAAGTTGTGCATCCCATTTGGAGGCATCATCTTGTTGAGTCTTGAGTGCTTTAGTGGTTGCCATTGAAAAGCAATCCAATAGAGTAAGTGCTATTGGGGCATGCTTGGCTTTATGTGAATGATCTCAATGTTTTGATATCTTTTGGATTCTCACATTTAAGCATTGTTAATCTTGTTTATTTGTATCTTGTGTAATTGTTGTAATATCTCTCTTTCATTATTGTGAGTACTTGTATCTTGGTTGTGGATAATTGTAACTTCATTTTACTTGTAATCCTTATTGTAATTAAACTCCCTCAAACTTAGTTGACCCCTTGCCCAACCTTTAGGCACTAGTCTTAGTTGACTTAGGAAAGGGTTTGCTTGTCATTGAAAATCTTGCACTTTACATTTGCTGCCTTAGCATCATAGGTTAGTTTTCCCCTTAACCTTTAACAAATTAAAACCAACTCCTAGAACATAAACATTAAATCATATCTAGTAACTAGGGTTTACCCCCCTTGGCTTACCTAGGAGTAAGCCTAGAAAGAAGAGGTTCCAGTCAAGGTGACAGTGTGGACTATGAACCTAGGCATTGTGCCTCCAAGGACACACTAAGTGAGCTGGACTTTGCTCACGTTTGCAAGTGTGTATTAGGATGCTAACAAGCCCAGCAAATTTGGCTTAGGACGCTAACAAGCCCAGCAAATTTGGCTTCTAACCTCTGTTATAGGGCCCAACAGTTTTCTGCTCTAACTATGTTGTACGGCCTGTTGAATTCTCCCTTTGTAGGTTGTTCTATGGCTTGGGAATTTTGGCCCTCCTTGGCTATTGTACAGCCTGCTCAGAATTGACCTCTTTCTTGTTGAAGGTACTGCCCAGTATGCTCCAGCAGGTACGACCTCTCTGCTGCCAAAAACTCGGCCTCTGCAAGCTGCCCAAGATGCCCAGAAATCGCCCCTCAACAGGTTGTTCAACTCACTTAGCCAGTCGCCCTCTTCCTCAGTGCTATGCGCCCTCCTTCAGCTCTCTTACTCAACAATGAGTAATGTGTGTGTCCTCACCCCCAGCCCCTCAATTTATCTTTCTATCAACCACCTTTCTACCTTGAGATGTGTTCCCATTTCAACCTTCAATGGCTCAGATTGAGGCGCCTCCCTTGGGTTGGACCCCACACAGCACTAAGCTATACGCCCCACTTCTTGGGCCCCACAAAGCACTCAAAACAGAATTTTTCTGAACTCCTAAGTTAGACTTAGGCAAAGATAAATAAGCTGATCTGGGTAGTTTAATGTGTCCATCAGCATGCCTAGGACACTTAGGCCCATGCTGAGACACTTTCTGAGCTATAAAAACTAACAAGATAAACCACAATAGAGAGATGTAGAGATTTGGGACACTTTTGGCATTTTCTTATGCTTCTTGAATTAGAGAGCTTGTGAGCATCGCAATTGATTACCCAAATGTATCAATGGATGAGAGATAACCCACATGCGATCTTCAAATCAAGTTCAGATGCATGATTGGGAACTTCTTGGCTTGATAACTAGCAGCTTAAAAGGTAGTCTATATGGTCGGCCTCCAGGCAGAAGGAATGTTGGCAGAGATGTTCGATGATGGTCAATCAAGGGAGTCTGGCATCAAGCTGTGGATTCTACTTTTAAATATGAGAGTGATAGAAAAACATGAGTGAACACCAATGGTGGGTTCCAGAGACTGCAAGAGAGAAGTTATGGTCAATTCCAAGTTGGCATTGGGGGGTTGCTAGAATAATGTCAACACAAATATTTGTATACACCTGTCTGTATTGATCATTTAATGTTACATGCTAGTAGCATTAATCATGTGATATGTGACCAACTTGTAAGAGTAAATGTTAATGTGAGGATTAGGTGCTTAAACCACCATAACTATATGAGGGTGCTATTATCTACATATGATATAACAAAGGATGATAAACTTGAGAGAGAGGTGTGTGTATGAATACACAAGTAGCCTATCCTAGACTAGCCCTGTGATCTATTAGCTGCAGCATTAATATGAGAGATTTGTGACTCTCTCCATATATGTGTAACCATCACATTGTGTATGCACTCTTCGATAAACAAAATCATGACAGAGAACAAATAACACAAAAACATTATACTAAGCTCCAAAGTAAAAAAAAATATGAGGCCATTCCCACATGTTCACTCTCTCAGCTAATTTTTTATATTTTTGTGCATTTTTTAGTAAACAACCTACTATGAACAAGAGCAATTTCAGAAGCCAACAGCATAACATACCATCAAGACAAGTAGGGCAGATGTCTTCATCTCCCAATAGAGACAGACTGGATTCGATCCTCATGATTGCCTTCAACGATTGCTGTTTCCCAGGAGACTCAGGTTGATATCCTTGACCTTCATCCTCATAATCTACTTCATTCCACCTGTGTAGATTTGTCAATGGTTCACCATCTCCATCGCTATTGCTTGTTCTAAGGAGCTCAGACTCTCCATGAACATGACTACTAGTCTTGTCACGTCGTGAAACTAACCCATCACGCTGCAAGCGGACATATCTAGGATCTGCATCATATGGCAAGGGCCTTGGTGGAGCTCGATATGTATCAGGTGGTGAACCATCGGGTGAAGGGACACCTGTGAGTTCAGACGATGATGGAGTGACCCCTTGAATAGATGGAGAAATATCATGCCCTTCAACTGTATAGGAAAATGCAGAATACTGAAAAGAAACACATGAGAAAAAAGGATTCAAAATATGATCAAGCTCTGGAAAACTGTTCCTAACTAAACAAACCTGTTACAGTATTCATCACATAAACAGAAGGTTTAAATGATAAATCAGTTAAACCATGCCAATCTGGGAACAAGAATGGATGTTGTCTTAGTACAAAATCAGTAAGACCGTGGACAAATGATATTCTGGACATAGCATAATGAGAAACATAACACAGAAGTCTTGACATGACATCATTAAGTCGATTTAACAAACATTTAACTACAATTCAACTGATAAAAATTAATGAAGAAATAAAAGAAAGATATTAAACACATGACCAATATCAAAACCACAGTAAATTTTTCAATAAAAAACTGTTGATTGCATCAGAACTGCATTTTTGACACAAAGTGCCAAAGTCACAATTCTCCTTTTGCCAAGTACTTGATGCACACTAAATGCACATGTTTTGAAGAAATTGATATTTTGTTAACTGCATGACGCTGTCTCATTGAGCCAATTACCTGAATCAGGATACCAACTGCTTATTACATGAGAAACCCTGAGTTGTTAGTTTTGAAGTATACTGAGATTACACAATGTAATTCATATGTATTGTAGAAAATATTCTAACACTGATAAAAATGATTATTGAACAAGAAGCTTCCACCTTACCTGTATAAAAATTATGCTATGTACTTCAATACAGAGCTAAATAAGTCATATATGGTTGAATACTGTTTAAATTGAGTTAATTAATTTTAACAGTTAGTTACAGTCAAGAGGTGTTTATGCAAGGACATAACCATTAAACAAAAAGGTCTGATAACAGCATAAAAATACCTGATATCTATTGTAACAATCAGCCATCATGTATACATCGATATTATTTTCTCAGCAAATTCCTTGTGGAGTTGATCTTTACAAGGCTCTTCCATTTTATATTTAGGATGAAGCAGTCTTCAGATTGCTTCAAGTGCTACCGGATCATAATCCTAGAACCTTAAATTTCTGCTCATTTTTTCCTCTGGATTTTTCTGTTTTGTTTCAGAAGAAACTCCAGAAGGAATGTTCGATGTACACTCGATATGAATCTTCCTATAGAATTTCAGCCCATTTGGAAACAGTTGACTAGGCATTCACTTTTTTCATCAAATTTTAGGCCACCCCCATTCAACTTGAAATTTAACATACGGAGAAAAATTTCATCTTGTCTTTTCTTGTGACAAAGTTCTATTCTATCATTCAGATGGTATTTTAGTTAAAACTTTGAGAAAGGCTAATTATGGAAAATATTACTTCATTAATTCCATGGATTCCTGCCACTGAGAAAAACTTTTGATATTAAACATTGGCTAACTACAAAGTGACATGTGACTAATTAAACAATAAGTCACTTCATGAAGTCACATAACTTAAAGTCCTAATATATTACATGGCATGACTGTTACCCAGCTACCTGTACCAGCCTGCCATTTAAATCTGATTAAGACAAATCTGGAGCTGTGTTCAAGAATGATGTTCTTGACTTCTGATTTTGGGAATGAAGATAGGATGAAAGTACTAAAGCTTGTTCGCAGTATACTCTTAAAGCCTTTTCCCACAATGGTAGCCTCACCACCTAAGCCCTGCACAGGACACGTGCATCGATACCTTCACATTCTTTTTTGGAGCAGCCTTTTGAGATTACAAAGTTTGGTTCACTCTCTGGACTTAACAGAAGTATCATCAGGATTTCTGCCTGTGCTTGCTGTCATATCCTAGATTTTACAAGGACTGTGTTTCCATTGAAAGAATATTGAACATTTCAAGAGGGGTTTTGGTGCACAATAGTTATCATTGACCTTTTCGAAGGCAATATTCCTGGGCAATGGTCTTGTAGCCATTCTCTCGGGGTTGTTGGTTAATACCCTTGCTGACACTCTAGCCTTTGGTCCAGTTTCTCCATTTGGATGCTGCGGCATGCCTCTTAGCTATAGGGATGGCCATTATCCTCTCGACCTGGACAGAGAACTCAGATCAAGGATGCTGCCACAGATATTGCTTCAGATGAGAAGATTGCATTGCTGGGGGCTATTCAGTCCTTATTTGAAGGTTCAATGTACATTTGTATTTCTTTGGACACCTGCTTTGAGCCCAAATGAACAGGATATTCCTCGTGGGCTCATATTTGCAACATTTGTGGTGTCTTCGATGCTGCAAGGATCCTGATTATGACCACGGTTATGATAGGTGTTCTCGAAGATTTGATTCTGGATTTGGCTCTAATATGGAACCATATAGCATGCAGACTATGTATGCTCCTGCTGTTAATTGTAACAAGAAATTTCCTCAGATTGGGGCACATCAAAGGATTCAGAAGTTACACCGTTGGTTTACATTTTTGGGTCTCCAACTATCAGTTGAGGATTTGGGTAACAAGGTTCCCTATGGTGAAGAACATGGTCATGAATGCAAAAGAGACAGCAAACATTGGGCTTGTACTCTTGGCTAGCGAGTCAGGGTTCATTGTCTAACATATTTATATATGTTTGTGTTATCTGAAGGAGTTCTGAAGGAGTTCTGAGCCTTATTCTCACTCAGCATTAGCAGATTTGGATGACCCAATGAGTGTGACAGTATAACGGAGTCAGTATTCATCAATATGGTTTTGAACATCAAGATTTCATCTCTAGCACAATCCATACAGATAATGTGGTGCCTCAACCTCCTTGTGCTTTTTATATTGCTCCAAACAATGACTACATGCTCTATTACCTCTCCTCGCTACCCAGAAGACCACAGGAATTTGTAATACTGAGATTCGCACCCCTGAAATTCTCCTTGAGTATGCCCCAGATGTTGCAGGAAGAGATAATCTTAGCTATTGAATTTGATGAATCTGGTGCCTTCTCAATGATTATAGACGCCCCATTTGGAGTTGGATACACGGTACCTGATTTCAGCACAGAATATCACCATTGCCAGATTTCAGATACAGGGTACAGAATTTCAGATCACTTGAGGAAGCGCTCTATCATTGATTTAATTATGGATGTGAAAGGGGGTGTTATTTATATGCATGCTCAACACCTATATGAGGTTAGGGCTGACCTACACATGTATTGAAATGTCAAATTCTGATTGGGGACGACCTGTATTTGACAAAGAAATAATATAATTGAGGGCCAACCTGTTTGGAGAATTGCTGGGCCGACCCCTTGAGGAAGCTTATGTGATCATGTTGGATCCCTTACACCCGCACGTAAAGGAATACTTGGGTTCTTGTTTGCTTAGCTTGAAAAGGAGGTAATTCCTTGGGCAGTTTTGAAGGGCTCTTGGTTGCAATTTAGAGTTATCTCATCTGGAAGCCAACATGTCCACATGTGAAGGAAGACGTTTAGTTTTGCTTGCACACTCGGTGAAGGATGATGAGCCATGAAATTACCATCATTTGACATCTTCTTTTCCTTCTTTTTAACCCTTTATCATTTACCTATAACCTTGTTTTATCCACTTTAATTTTCATATGTGGGATTTAGGCTCGAGGTGATTTTCCAATTGCATTTCTTAATATTTCATTGGATTTCTGATTCACATCAAGGCAAGTAGTGTGTTCTGTATTTACTTTTGAAGTGACAGCTCATGTGTGAACAAGTTTTTACAGGGTTTTGCTTTAAAGTTTCATATATTCTTCAAATCAGGGTCATTGCACATCCATTGCCACAGATTTAAAGTCATTAGTAGCTGATACAATTGCGGTGTTCCCATATTTTCAAATCAGCCTGCTAAGGAATCAGGCCTGTAGCAGCTTGCTACAGAATCAGGCCTGTAGCAGCTTAGAACTGCCTAAATATATGTGTGTGATTTTTAATAAGCTGACCATGTTTATAAAGTGCAAGTATTCCAGGTTCCCTAAAGATATATGAAGAATTGCAAGTATATTTTAAGAAGATATATCAGATTTTGACATGGTTCTAATACTTAAATTTTCAGCACTTGGTTCCAACATTTAATATCTCAGCACATGGTTCCAGCACTTAATATTTTAGTATATGGTTCCAGCGCTGAATTTTATATCAGCATTTGACCATGAATTTACAAGGTTCCAGCACTCAATACAAGGAATTGATATTTTCAGCGTATGCCCCCAAGCTTATAAAGTTCTAATACTCAACATAGAGATAAATCAGAGAATGGAAATTAACTTAATACCTTCAGCAAGGCATGAGAACATAACAGAAATGGAGGAAATTAACTCAGGATCTATCCATGGGCCTATAATATTCCAGCAATTCATACATGCCAATTCCCAGGATAGGATACGGACATATTTGCATATAACAGTCCAACTAATTCGACCAAGCAGTTTGGGCAGTTCGAGGAATCTGGAAAGCAACAAACAGTTCATTGGCTAAGACACTAGTCCGTGAGGTTGAGCAAATTATCGAACA
This sequence comes from Picea sitchensis, assembly GCA_010110895.2. Classification (NCBI taxonomy): domain Eukaryota; kingdom Viridiplantae; phylum Streptophyta; class Pinopsida; order Pinales; family Pinaceae; genus Picea; species Picea sitchensis. The sequence goes on along the minus strand of SNQJ01S0124667.1, from coordinate 24,973 downwards.
GTGGCATCAAGTCTGTTTTAACTTATTTCCCAGCATCTTAGGAGTCTGTCGCTCCATACTTGGAGCAGTTAGATTCTTCTTATTGTATATATATGAGTGTGCACTCTCATGAGCGATACTAGCTAGTGTGTGTGAGCGTAAGACTGTGTGAGAGTTGTTGCAAACTTTGTCATTCCGATATTCTTAATATAAAGATCGCTGTTCATGTGCACTAAATCAATTCAGTTCTGGTAGCTTAGCGAACCATAAACACAGGCATGCCTGTGAGCTAGGGCCCACTCACAGGTATGGCTCTGTGTTATTTTAATTTCTGCATGCAGATTTATTTATCAGTCTTTTTAGATAGTTATTAGTTCATGTTAATTTCCTTTGAATTAAATTGTATGTTGTAGGTTAGTCAAAGCTGTATAATGGCCACCTGTGATGTGCTGCAGAATCATTAATAAAGTATGCTAGGACTTAGATTTTAGCAGACTAATGATCTCTTTACTGTTCCTTGCTTGTACTTTCATTATATGCTAAATCTGGTTATGTATCTTGCATATGTAACAATGCTTATAATATAACTGGTAGAATTGGAGTTTAAGAATCACATGGTTTGCTAATCTAGTTCCTATATACTCAATTCATTTGTAGTACTGTAAGGTGTGAATGTTGTAGTTAGGAATTTCTTTCTTTCTTTGGTTGTGTGTGCTACGGAATCACTGTACTTGTGACCCCACTAGGTGAACACACGAGGGAGTAGGGTTATGAGATTTCAGAGATCTTACCCCAAGAGGTACCACCAGCAGGGCTGGGGGTTAAGAGCACTGTGACTCCATCCCTCATGCTTTTTTTCTTGATTTAATTATGATTCCGTTTAAGCTGATTCATTTTGGTTAAATTGCATAGTGTGGTAGAAGCCCTCATTCTGTGTATACTGCACTGAGTGTCTCATAAGTACAAACTAAACCCCGGGTTGATAAATCTAGCGAAAGAGTGTAAAGAGACACCAGTAATTGGCAATCATATTTATACCTCGTCAATCAGCCCACTTTGGAGGACGGTTGGAGATTGCATTGCTGATTTTGAGCGGAAAAGAAAGCATTGAAGGGCCTTTGGAGGTTGGACGCTGCAGCAGCACCCCACTTTTCCCTCATTTAAGGAAATTGGTCATCTTCGAGGGCTTCTGCCACTTGTTTTTTGTACAGGTGGCATGAGAAGCCCCAAGTTTTGTATTGTTTCGACTATTTAATCATTGAAGAGGGCCTTTTGCCCCTCCATAGGCTAGATTAAGGGAATTTAGTCTAAAATTTTATTATTTTAATGTAGAGGAAGGTGAGCCTTTCCCCTGTAAATAGAGAGGCACTTCACTCATTTTCATCATTACAACTTGAGGGATTTTTCCCTTGAGTGGTCTGAAATTTTCTGAAATGTTCTAGCTCTTGGAACTCATGCGCTATTCTTGGAGAAGGATTTTTGTGGATGGTTTCCTTTCTTGGATGGTTATTTTTTGCAACTAGGGTTTGAATGATTTAGCTACTTGGAAGGAGTAAGCAATTTGCTGTAATTTTTTGTCTCTTGCTATTGTTAAAGGTGTTAATTGCTATAATTGGTGATTGGACAGTCTAGAAAGTTGGAGATGGGAGGAAAATCAAGATTGGAGAAGACCCATGGGAAGGATAAGTTAGTGCAAACTATCGGAGGAGCTTGTCGAAAAACTAAACTTCTTGGGCCTTTTCCATTTGCGAGATGTTGTCACCCAAGGTGCGGATCTACAGGGCATTCAGAATGGCTTTCGGCAGAGGAGCTGAGTCTCGATGGCAGATTTAAGGAAGAATGGACAAAGTTCATAGGAAGCCTGAGATCCAATTTCATTTGATTGAGAGAAAAGGAAGAAGATTCAATGGTTTGGTCAAAAAATGCTAATTCTGGTTCTTACAAGGTTAAATTAGGATATCTTTGTTTAGCAAAAGGGTCCTTTGATGTTCTGAAAAAATGGTGGTGGATGCCACTGCGGAAGTTGGTTGCCCCGCTCAAAATGAAAATTGTGTTATGGTTGGCCTTGGAAGGTAAATTATTAACTTGGGATATAGGTTTGAAAAGAGGATGGACTGAGCCAAATTGGTGTACTCTTTGCATGTATGAAGCAGAATTGACAACTCATCTGTTTCAGAGTTTCACTTTTGCGCTCCAGGTTTGGCAGTTAGTCTCAGGCCATTTCAAAATGTCTGTCAGTATTCAGGTGGATTGTATAGAGGAATGGCTATCAGCATGGAAAGATTAAGTCGTGGTAAGAGACTACTCTTCACTACCATGCGTCTTTGTATATCTCATTTGGTGAGTAAGAAATTGTTGTATCTTTCAAGATAAGTTCATTCCCCCTATGGCGGTTATTGGTTTGGTTCCAAAAATGGTAGGAGAGTTTATAAATGAGATTAAAAAGGCAAAAATTAGACTTCCGATTATACCAAAGATTCTTTAAGGGGTACCTTGGGGTTTGTTATCCCCGATTTCTAGGGATAACTAGGAGATCACGTCTCGAGGCCCACAGGTCCTAGACATGGAGTTCCGAGAGCAGGATTGACATGAGAATGGCCCTGGAGGGCCCATCTTTCTTCTCCTTCATCAGACTTGTCTTGTCAGCAGCAACAGCATCCATCACCATCAGCTTGGACTTGTATCGGAGAAGACTCTTGCTCCATGAGGTAGTTAGTCCAGGTATCATGGTATGTGTCATTTTTTATCATTATAACCTTTAGATATATGCATCAAATTCCTTTTATTTTTGACAACTGCTTGGATCTTACATTAACCCACTTGACCATGGTTGGGGGCATTGGCAGGGTGTCCTAGCAAGCCTATAGCCATAGGTTTTGGTTTGCTAGCAGGGGGATTTCTGAAGAGCCATCGTCCGCTCCCATCATATCATCACTTTTACATCCTATCTCCCACTCATCTGTCCCATTCCCCTAGTCCGGGCATTAGGATGATCTGATTGTGGGGTGCACCTTATCTCGTGGGAAGAAGGGGCTAAAGGCCCAGAAGGTAAAAGCAGCTGGTAAAAAGTAAAAGCCATAAAAATGAAACCTAGAGATGCCTCGCCCAGGGATCCCCGAGAAGGCAATAAAAGGCCTCTCAGTAAGAAACAAGAGGGACCCAAAGAAAAATAACAAAACAAGACCTAGCCAAGAGGATAGGGGGTCTCATCA
>SNQJ01S0124666.1:0-21786 GCA_010110895.2 Picea sitchensis | reverse complement strand
ACAAAGCGGGTGACATGTTTCCCTAATTTAGGGAGAAGAGGGATGTCCCCAATCTTGATCCATAATCCCATGATTTAGAAAGTGTGAAAATTTCAGTCTTCAAACGAATAACAAGCCCCCAAGCCAAACTGCCCTGTGGAATGAACAAAATTGAAGGCCCAATCTTTTAGAAGCTTAGAGAGATATTTTGTTACTTCCCCCCCATCCATCATCGGTTCTTGCAGGTAGATAATAGAGGGTTTGTTCATTTCAACCAACTTGTTCAAGGACAGTTTTTTGGAGGATTGGCCCACCCTCTGTTGAGCACACATTTATACTAAGAGGGGGTGATGAATCAATATAAGATTTTTTTTTCCTTTTTCAAACATTCATCAATCGTAATAAAACAATCACATATGAGATCTATTAACTGCAAAACATGAAGTACACGATTTACGTGGAAACCAAAAAACTTATCTTTATAATTCTTTGTAGGCACCAACCTACTATTACAAATATTTGTAGGCACCAACCTACTAGAGACGCCAATCCCCACTAGTAAAAATCCCAGTTGGAACCAACCTATTCTTATAGATCTTCATAGATACCAATCCCCGTCGCTAAGCACCAAATTAGGAAGAAACACCAATATATTTGTTTGAGCAGCACCAACGTACTCTAATAAATATTCATAGACGCCAATCTACTGGAGACATCAATCTCCACTGCTAAGAACCAACTTAGTAAGAGACACCAATCTCTTTGTGTGAGTTGCACCAACCTTCACCAACTTTGCTTGCTACTTCTTCCTTCACCAAGCCTGCTTGCTACTTTTTCCTTTAATAGGTCTACTCATTGCTTCTTCCTTTACCAGATATTCTCACTACTTCTTCCTTTACCATGTCTGATCAAAATTTGAATTTCCAAATGGTAACTTTCCCAAAGCTTGTTGTTTTGGTTCTCTTCCCACGAACGAACTTGTACAACACGCCACATATCCAATTTTGAAAATCTGAATGAAATTTTTACCTTAGGTAATTATGTATGTATCCTCTGTTTTCTGAATTTTTCATAGTATGGAGAGTCACAGAAAAGAATTTATAGTGAAAATTCCAAACTGGCCTCTTTGAAACCGATTTCAGGAGAATTCAAGAACCCTAAATTCCACATAGAATATCTCAGAAAGTACAATGAACCAACATCTAATTTTTTTACCTGAGGTACTTATGCATGTCTCCTCTGTTTTATGAAAGTTTCATAGTTGGAAGAGTCCCATAAAATAAGTTATAGTGAAAATTCCAAACTGACCTATTCAAAATTGATTTCATGAACATTCGGGAACCCTAACTTTCACAGAGCATATCTTAGAAAGTACAACAAACCAACATCTAAATTTTTTACTTGAGGTACTTTTGTATGTCTCCTTATTTCTCTAAAATTTTCATAGTCTGGAGAGTCCTAGAAAATAACTTATAGTGAAAATTCCAAACCGGCCTATTTGAAATTGATTTCAGGAGCATTCAAGAACCCTAACTTCCACATGGAATATCTATGAAAGTATAGCAAACCAACATATGAAATTTTGACCACATGTACCCTGAGAACTCTCCTCCATGTCCTTAAAAGTACATGGTCTGAAACGTCCTAGAAAATAAGTTATAGCAAAAGTTCCAAGTTGACCTGAAACTGATTTCACAACTCTTCCCTTTAGGAATGATATTCAATCTATACTCATCCATTTTTCACACACACACTTTCTCTCAATACTTTCTCTTTTTATAATTTTCATAACCCTTCATGAAGGGTCATGTCCATTAATTAAATAATTAATTCCCCTTTTTTTAATTTTACTTTTCCAAATACCATGGGTTTTAGTTTTTACTTTTTCACATGCACCCATTTTTTAATATTTGTAAATCTATATATATAAATCAATCTTAGAAATTTTGTGTGTATTGTAATGTCGTAATATGACATTAATGCTAACATTAATCCTTTGACATGAATGACAATAATTCCAACACCCTCTGCAATTCAAGGTTAAAAGGATCATTTTGCAACTCCCTTAGGCACATATGCTCTAAGAGGCTCGATCAATGATTGTTGTCAACCACTTTTGACTTATGAATTTGCTTGTCTTTGAGCTATGGAAAGATAGGATTTTCTGCCTCTTTGACCTGTCATTGGATTTTTTTTGTCCAATTGACCTAATCCTCCCTCATAACCTCCTTCAAAAATTCCATGTCTTCAATTACGAGGTCAAATATTGTATTTAGAAGTCTCATAATAAGGGAAGTCTTCATGAGATTCAGACACATGTATCTTCTCCAGAGGAGGGGGTGGGTATTTGGAGCATGGATTCCATGGATAGGGTCTCTCCTAGACCATCCAAATGGATAAGGGAGGAGTTATGTGGTCTAAAAAGCCTAGATAAACTAGACAGGAAATCCATTTGATTATTCCCCATATCAGGCCCTAGACCTACCTCCCAAGTCCCACTAATCATTTGACCAGAGGGAAGAATGGGAGAGGGTGGAGGTGAAAAATTCTTACCTCATACTATTTTAATGTCTCGTTGTTGAGGTAGACCTAGAAGGGGGTCCTGTTGTACTTGAGAGAGATCCTTTGTTGGGTTATCTGGTGCTAAATTGTCTCCCCGAGGAACAACCTGAATGTGTTTTGAAGGATTATCTTCTTGTTGAAAGGAAGTTGGGTTCTTTAGAGATGGAGATGTCTTCTGAACCCATATTTCCTAGTGAGCCTAAGAGCGCATTCTTTTAACAAATGTCCATATTTGTGGCATCTCTCGCATTTGAAGTTGATCTCTTTGTAATCGAGGGCTTGGTAAGAGATAAATGGACCTTTCTACATGATTATGGAATCTATCCATCCCCATGTATCCTATTTCGCAAAATGAATTATCTGCTTCATAAAAAAGGCCCAATGAATTTCCAATTTCCTTAAACACTTCCTCAAACTAGAGAATTAGGGGAAGTCTAGGCATATGAATCCATAGTGCCATAAAATCAAGGTGGGATGAACATGTGTCAAAGTCTAGGTGCCACTTTTTGAGTTATAAATCCCATGAGCCCCATTTCCATCTATTTTGAAGAATTTTTTCTACTTCCTCAAAGGTCCAAAAACTCCATACTAGCTAACCTTTCACTAAGACAATGCTTCACAAGATATAACCAAGCAGAGAGACAAAGTTTCCTTTTATCTAGGATTTGAGCAAAGTTGCTCCCATTCGTCTACTTGAGAACCTACCTATGAGCAGTAAATTCTCAAATTCCATGATCTCATTGAGTTTTACTGTGTCACCCAACAAGACGTTAATGGTCTTTGATTTTCTCTTTATACACTTCCTACGTTTATAAGGGTTCCCTTGTTTTCTCGATCCCAAGTCTCTCTGTGAAGGGGTTCTGGAAGCAGAGGGAGAGTTACCACTCATCCGTTAGACTTAGGTCAATAAACCCTTGACTTTAGTTGTTATTTGAAAAACCTCCAATAAGATTGGAACCTAGAGCACCTGCCATAAAATCTAGGAGAGTTGTGTCAACCTCATTTACATCAAGGGGATGAATCCTTTGTGACAAGGTTAAGTCTCCCATCTGATCTATAGCCTAGGGTAGAGATCCAAATCTCGATGGATCATCCTAGTTGTACTTACCCATATTCGTCTCATGTGGACATCTAAATAAAGGTTGGTTTGAAGAGAATATTGTCGTTGTTTCAAAGTTATGGATGGCCAAATCATTAGCCTGGTGGTCGGATTGAACTTGAGTGAAATCTCCAAAAGGATTAGCATTGTTGTTTCCTAGATCTTAGGTCTTGTCATAGAAGTGGAAGGGAGAAGAGGATCTAGGATGTCACGTATTCCATAGGGCCAGACCAGATTAGCCGATCCCCCAATAAGTCATCTAAGTAATCAACCAATTCCTCTTCCATATGCCAAAGTGGAGGATTCACAGATCTAAGTTCTCACCCCGATGAAAGAAACCCTAACCATTGCAAAAACCCTCACCCCTGAGCCCTCTAGGCCAATTGTTGGTCGTTTTAGTTAACTGACTTACACACAACAATAAATAAATTAGAAAACATAAATTAGAAACCATAATTATACTGGTCTTGGATCTGTGTTGTTCAATCTCGATCTCAAGGACAAGCTCAATAACATTGCTATGCATGTGCTCACTCCCAACATTTTTAGAGGAGGACTACTCATCACATATCTTTTTCCCAATGGTAAGATAATCCTTGGAGTAGTAGCGACAATAGACATTTGCCCTTCCTGTGCTAGTTTGAATGTTTTGAATTCTTGAACCCTTTTCACAGCTCCACAAATTCGTGTATTTATTTAGAACTCGACAATCATCCCCAAAGCAATTTACTTTAAAATCAATAACTTGTAATACACTACATAGATAATAATTATAAAAATACATCATAATGTGAATATGCCAAATAATATTAGTACAATAAAGTAGAATATACCATAAATAGAGTCTTGTAAGTGTTCCTACCACCATAAAATTCCATATCCCTTATCGTATCCGATCTAAAATGTTTTAACCATAAGAAAACTTAATTGCTTGAGAGAGAGAGAGAGAGAGAGAGAGAGAGAGAGAGAGAGATTTTATTTATGGTCGACATTGAAATATTTGTTTTAAATGTTACGTATCAACTCCATGGTAAACAAGTTATTTATTATTCACATTGAAATATTTGTTTTAAATGTTAATGATCAACCTTGCAAAACAAGAAATTACAAATCTCCTTCATATTGGGATCTAGAAAGCACTTATTGACGGAATAAGAGTTTTTTTCAGCTACTTTATATAAAGTAATTGATAATGTTGATATAATTTTTTATTTATTTTTTATATATATACTAAGTGTTAACTCCATGTCAAACAAGGAATTACACCTCCCTCATACTAGATGTAGAAAACCCCGAATAATTTTTTTTTACTTTCAATTACTATCTATCTATCTATCTATACTTAAGGTGGACATTGGAATATTTTATCTATGTCGACATCCTAATATATTTTTTAAATGTCACGTGTCAACTCCATGTTGAACATGGAATGAATCATCTCCCTAATAATGAGCTATATAAAGCGCCTCTCGGTGCAATAAATATTGTTTGTCAACTCCATGTTGAGCACGAAAGGAATTACACATAAATATCACATGTCAACTCTATATTGCGCACAAAAGGAATTGCACATCTCCCTAATATCTCCCTCGTACTCCATTGTAAAAAGCTCCTCTTTACGCAAGAAGAAAATAAATAATTCAATATGTTGTGTCTAGTGCTTTATAATAGTGTCTAATCACATAGCAAACAACCTTTTCCATATCCTTACTCCTCATAAAATCCAATAATAAAAAATCACTATTTTGACACCAAAAACCTACAAATTTAACATTATAAATGGATTTCTAAACCCCATTTTCATACGACAATTTCAATAATCCAAATTTTTAATTCCAAAATTCTATAAAAAAAGACTTTATAAAAAACATTTACAAAATCAACTTACTATCCAATTAATTTATTCCTAACTTATACTATTTTAAATTTTCCAAATTATCCCCAAACACTTATATATATTTAATTTCTAAATAATTCTTATGACTTTAAGATCTCCTTTCCCTTGACCCTTTCTCTTTATAAAGGAAGTTCGTGACGCTGTGGTCCAGACTATCCTCACAATTGAGATTCCTATCCTAATGGACACAATCCCATGCGTTACAAATTACCGGACTTACGAGTAATTTAAAAAAATAAACGCATAAAACCCTCTCGATTAAAAAATCTCACTGACTTTGACAAGTAATTTAAAACAAAACGCGTAGCGATCCCCTCTATAAGATGTACTCGCCACACCTTACCTTTCTGATTCTCCTCGAATTGGTAACATCTTCGATCAAATCGCTCACATGTCACCAGAGAGAACCAAGGATCGAACCCTCTGGAGCGCACACAATTTTGAGACCTGATTCAGCGATCAACTGGTTTTCACCCGCCTCCTTTCTTTAAATCTATGTCCAGGTAAGATCCAACGTCAGCCAAGCGACTTTCTTTTATTTTGCAGCGACCCAGTGCGTATTTATCGTTCTTCTTGTCCGCAGCGTATTAAACCCTTGTATCTTAAACTATTTTAGGGTCATTTGTTCAACAATCTGAAGGCTTGTTTGCAACAGCAGAGGAAGATTTGAAATAGAAGTAGGGTGTTTTGACAATCGCAGCTTTATTTTATGCTTCACACAGTTGTTTTGAAAGTGCATTCCTCTCTCCCTCTCTATATTTAACTGCAAGAGTTTAGATCCTGCTGGTTTCTTATTTTTATGAAACCCTCAATGTCTTGTCTAGTATTTACAGTTGTAATCTTTAGCTGCAGAGGCTAATTTTTCATTTTATTCACCGACATGGAAGGCTGGTTGTGTAGTTTTTTCTTTTTTTAATTGAAACGTTTATTATGATTCGAACATCCGAAACCTTTAATTATCATTGTTTTTTGAATTTTCTGATCATGACTTATTCTTTTATTTTTGCCAGAAATGCACCAGGCATTCCCATTGTATATTGTGTTAGTGTACCGTCATTTAAGTCCCGTTGCCTATTTTTGGTCACCAGTGAACATTTTTATATAAATTAAACTAAATTAATGTTCTTATCTGATTTTAATTTTTAGTGAATTCCTCCATTTAAATTGGTAGAGCTAAGAGCTAAGATACGGTGAGGTATCTAATGATATGTCTTTACAGGATTTTGTAATGGATCAGTCTGAATCACATTCTTCAACTTCACGGCACGGGTCTGTTGCATTGCCAGAGAATGACGAGGTTAATAGCCGTTGCTGGTGCCATCTGTGCAACAAAATTGTTTCCCTATCGGTGGGGGAGGAACAGCAAGACAACCCGGAAAATAGCACGGAACTGTTGTGTCCTGAGTGTGGAAGTGGCTTCATTGAAGTAGTTGCAACTGCACAGTCTTTTACTGATGTGCATCAAGTTCAAGGGGCAGCTAGCCAGGAAGGGGAAGGAGGAGGAGGAACAGAAGGAGATGGCGCTGAGGGAAGAGACTATGCATATTTACAGTTGGTTCAGCAGTTGCTACTTGAGAATCCACTCGACAACGCAGAGACTGATCATGGTGATGCAGAAAATTCCATAGCAGAGACTGGTCCTGAAATTGCTTCACAGGATGATCCACAGAATATGGTTATACCTGTATATTCACAGTTTCTTCAGCAGTTGCTTCATTATCCACTTGACAATGCAGAGAATGATCAAGGCGATGTACAAAATCCCATTGCAGAGACTGGTCATGAAATTCCGTCGCAGGACAATCCACAGAATATGGTTATACCTGTAAATACACAGTTTCTCCAGCAGTTACTGGTCCATAATCGGCTTGACAATACAGAGACTGATCATGCTGGTGTAGAAAATTCCATAGCAGAGACTGGTCAAGAAATTGCCTCACAGCTCGATCCACAGAATATGGTTACACTTGAAGATGATTTAGGACAAGGAGATGAAGAAGATAGTGAATCTGGAAGCTTTACTATTCGTGTAGGTCCATATGAATGGGACTCCATGGATGAAAATGTGAATGAAGAAGATTCGGAAGAAGCGGATGAAGAGGAAGAAGACAGGGATGAAGGAAGAGATCAAAACAGCTTAGCAGAGAATACAGATGAAGAAACCCGGTTATGGACACGAAGGACCAGATGGAGAGACATACGCAGTCAGCATCGGAGAAGAATAAATGTTGAACATGATCTACACCATTATCTTCAACAGATATTTGAGAATTTGGCTGGAGATAATCTTGAGTTAAGGTTTGAGCTTCCAGAACCACCAGTATATGTTGGGAATCCAGGGGACTATCTTGATGCAAGAGGCTTTGAGCAGCTGCTGCAACATCTTGCTGAAAATGATAACAGCAGAAGAGGTGCTCCTCCTGCAGCAAAATCTGCAGTTGAGGATTTACCATCAATCATTGTGGAACCAAAACATGGGAGTTCTCCTTGCGCTATCTGTAAAGATGCTGTGATTGTTGGGGCCACTGCTAAGCAGCTCCCGTGCTTACACTTGTATCATCCTCATTGTATTTTGCCATGGCTAAGCACTAGGAATTCATGTCCAATTTGCCGCTATGAACTTCCCACAGATGATGCTGAGTATGAAGAGCAGAAGGGGAATGCAAGTGGTAGAGCGTATCCGGCTGATAATATGAACTTAAATGTGCAGGACAGCAGTCAAGAATTATCTTCTGAACAGTTATTGCATAGGGACTTCCATGGGCAGGACAGCAGTCAAGAGTTCTCTTCTGAAGTGTCATCCCATGGGAATTTTATTGTGCACAACAGCAGTCAAGAGTTTTCTTCTGGGCAAGTTTACAACACACAAGAAGTAGATAATGCTCCTGTAGAGGGAAATGGAGATCCAGCAAGTGTATCAGAAGTCCCTCGAATTCCTGCTAGTCCAGTTTCAGCTGAGTCTGAGCCAGAAAGCAACACAGAGAGAGTTGCTGATAATGAAAATGAACTTGAGCTTGTGGCTCAGGAAGAACATGCCAATGGACAAGAGATTAATCACAACACTAGAAATAATATATCTGAGATCTATAGAGCGACTGTGTCTCAAACACTGGGAAGGGGGTGGTTCTATATGGCTGCAGGGCCTGTGTTAAGTGTAGTAGGGCTTGTTCTTGTCCTGTGTTTTGGAAATCATTCAATAGGTGGCCGGATCCAGCAGCACGTGAGGCAGCTGGGAAGGCAACAGCATGAGGCTATTGGGGAATCTCATATACCACCAGTGGGTCCTTCAAATGGGGTCCGCAATCATAGGAGATGGTGGATGCTCTTTCAGCGGTGAGAAACAAATTGGTTACCTATATTCATCTGGGGTCAAGCCAAAAGAGTTTATCCTTTATATTGGATAATTGGTTTGCTCATAAATCAATGTTTTGGAAACCTGAATGAATGTTCATAAGTTTCAAGTCAGAGATAGCACATGTGTCTCTTCCAGAACTTTTGTGTTTTCTAGTGATCTTAATGATTGCTACCCTGACTTTGTTCCGTCTTATTAATTTTTACTTTATGTGTTCACTTATGGAGGAGAATGTGAGAGAGAGATTGTTTTCTGTACTTTGCCTTGTTCCTCATTATATGTACTTATGTATAAAATATGCGTTTTCAGATAAACTCTACATGGTTTCTATTGTACATGGCTTCTCTGTCTTTCTTGCTTTTAAGCTTCACCTTCCACTGTCTCTTAAGCTTTAATTTAAAGACAATTGGTGGCCAGTTCTCATCAATTCCAAGCAAAGCTCCATATGTACTTTAAGTTTGCCACAAAGCATGGAACTACTTAGATAGAAAAGGTTGAAACAAGGAATGGTATGCCTTGAATCCTTTTTAGCTGCAGCAATCTTACTGTTAGGTGAAAAGATTTGTAAAAGTATCGTCTGTATCTGAAAATTGATGTGCTGTCTTCCATTTACTGGAAATAGTAAGGAGGAACAAACGTGTTACTAATATAGCTTCTTGAACAATAGCATATTCTAAACTATAAACAGGTTTTCATGGGCATGTCACATGTAAAGATTAGGAACTAAGTTATAGTTCTGTTGATATAGGTAGGCACCCTAAGTAAGTTTTACTTTTTCTAGTAGATGAAATGTTGGGCAGTTATGCAGAGATACAATATGAAAATTGTTGCAGGCAAACAAGTCAAAATTTGAGAATCCTTACATTAGCCATAGCTTTTACTCTCTAAGAAATTCAATATCAACTGAATTTAATCTCCAAGGACAAGCGAAGGTGAGTCTATTTGTAGTGTTTGATGAGCCAAAACTAGTTTGCTGATCATAGTAATGTATGGTTTTGTGATGTTCTTGATGAGGGACTGTATCCTTCAAGGCAGCTACTGAAATGAGGCATATAGGCCACACTCCCACTGATTAGATTGTCTGATGTAAAATAGAGTATTAATGATTAGGTATGTTGCTAAGTCAATACTGATCATGTCTGTTGAGATGCTCAAAGTGTGAAGGCTTTTGCGTCTAAAGCTATCATGGAGGTTATGAAAGTTAATTTTTTAATTTGTGTTTTCTTTAAATTTTCCACTAGCAATCTGTGCTCAGTTCATGGCTTCTTTCTCATGGTACTGTACAGGTATATCTGGATGATTGAAGGCCTATGTTTGCTCAGGCTGTTCACCTTACAACTTATCTATGTTAGATGCATTCTCAGACAACAACATTTCCTATTCAAGCTAGAATAGCTCTATTTATGGCCTAAAGGCCATTGTCAATCCATTGCTATCCTTTTGTGGTCAAGTCTGAAGACTTTTACATACTCAACCACTGATCAGTGATTGGTAAAGAAACTTAGCATGAAAATGCATTGATTCTATTAAGCAAGCCATCAAACGCTATGTTTATACTGTTCGTAAATTTATTGCCTTTCTTCATCATTCACATCACATTTGGGTTCATGCCAACTCCAGTGTTAAGTCGTATCAGTCCTTTGCTTATAATATTTTTTGGTAAAAACTGCTTCTCATAAATATTAATATTTGCAAAATATGTACAATTAAGGCATTTTTAAAAAAAGAGTGGGCCGTGAGGGTGGCCACCACAAGCGAGAAAAAGTAGGTTTTAAAAGCCATTAAGGTTACCAAATTGCTATAGACCATCTTTCCAAAACTATTGCCACTTGAACATATATCGGGAGGAGGATCATCCCTGCTATTCATGGTGGGCTGCCAACTATCATTCGTTGACTCCATGTCAAGAACAAGCAACATGCTAGTGATTGTTTTAAGGCTTCTTCTCATTCTCCGAAATTACCAATGCAAGAATCATGGAATTTATTATTTAATGGACGTGCTGGAGGGTTGCATGGCTAGATGTGGAAATGCTCGCTCCTCTCTCCCTCACAAGCCAGATAGCTCTGTGCCTTGGCCTGCCGTTTCTGCTTTCAGACTGTCTGGACTGAGCAGAAGGGGCTGAGGACTTGGCAATGTGCTCCCTGCTGTTGGTGCATGGCATCCCTCCCCAGTATTGCAGGAGTTGGCACAGGTGCGCATTTCCACTGCATCTTCTGGATTTCCACTATGGTCTGCAGCAAAAGATTAGAACAAATCAGTGCACTGGTGTCCTAGGAAAATATCTTATCTGCCTGGACCTAGATAAACAAAAATATATTCCTTTCCAAGTTAAAAATAAGACTTCAATCCTATAATGAGTTGCGAGGCAGGATGAAATTTGATGGGCCAGGGCAGCTTCACCTAACAGGGCAAATTTCCAAGAAAAGGGAGCAGGGAGGAGCTGCCCACAAAATTCAGAGATCCACTTCTTGGCTGACTTGTCCATTGCTTTTAAAAATTGTAACTCTTCCTCTTCAACAAGCTTTTGTTTCAAAGAGAGTCTTTTGAAAAAGTTCAATTTAAAGACATATTTCAAGAAAGTGCGTATGAGGTATGTCTTTCATGTATTTTGTCCTTGAGCTTTGTCTCGGTGACTAGTGATTGACATTTGCTTCTCATGATTGGAATTTGTTTTGTTTGCAAAATAAAATGCATAATATGCTGACAAAGGATAAAAGTTGCATGCATTATGTAAATTCATTTGCTTGCAAAACAATGAATTATTTGCATTATTAGACTGTTCTAAAATGACAAGAATATTAAACCTATTATAAGGTGCTTCACAAACAACCAAAAACCATGCAACAAAGAAACACGGTCATTTTACCTACTACATTTGCTAGTTCAGGATGCAATGTCGAATTACTCAAAGTGTTGTTGCAACCTCTGTGGTGTGTTCTTTATTAGCAAAATAGAAGATTCAGAGCAGAAATAACAGAATATACCGAGATTTAGAGCAGAAATGACAGATTATAACAGCAACAGACAATTGTAGAAGAACTACAATACCACAAATAACAATAACTTTATTGATGAAAGCAATGTTCACTTGCCTCTTTGAAGGGGCAACCTCAAAATGAGCAGAGTTTCAATTACAATATGCTTCACAAGACATCCTATCACCTTGTTTCTACTTCATTATATAGTATCTATTTAACCTCCTAGGAACTTTTTAGTGAATTTTTTTTTTATTAGGCAGAATCTTTTAGTAAGTCTTTTCATAATTATTGCTTTCACACTATATCTATTACATGGGCCTCATTTTAATAGGTATAGTATCAATACATAGCAACCTATCTATCTACTTAAGGGGGTTTGGGTAGGACTCTAACATGCCTTACCCCTTATAAAGCAGCGTTGTCCTCAAGGCTAGAGATGAGTGAATTGCTGAAGGATCTCTATTGGTTTTCATGTGGCATTCTCGGGCTGTGTATCTTTCCACTATATTAGTACCTCTTGTTATCACAGAATCTAGCACTGGTGCAAAACCTTCACAAGATGCTAAACTTGCGTAACAATTGGAAGTAATTGCCATGGTCACTTAGGTAAGTACTTCCCTCGTTTTAGTGATGGATAAGGAATCCAACACGAGGGAGGCTTCCCTTGTGACCTCAAGGGATCCTATAGCAAGCTAAAGGCAAGTCTATAGCCCCCCTATTTTGGTCACTCAATGAGATAGGCTAGGTCTGGGAATAAGGCAAGCTAAAAGAGAGTGTAAACAAGGTATTTGATCATATGTGTATGTGAAGTGATCCAATGTATTTAATGACAAATACCAAGTCTAAGGGATGAAGAAGAAATCCTAGAGCACTAGCTATCAAGAGGAAACAAATGTTGTAATAAAACTTACAGTAAACAATACTACACTTCAAAATATAAGTCTTATGACAACAACAATATACCAACTCTAAATCAGCAAGTAAATGAATGAAAATGTGTCTAATAGCAATAGCAATACTTACAAGTTATTCACCAATATTTGCATGAAGTTAAGAGCATGAATTACACTAGTTATCAACAATGTAATCAAGCCCTAATGGCCGTAGCATACTTTTAGAACAACAACAAGAGATTGTCTTAGAATTCAAATTGTTGAGGTAGAATAAGCATGCAAATGTAATGAGGTATCTAACTAACAAGTCACTTTTGAGAGTGTGAGAGTTTATTAGGGTTTTGTAACACTTGTGAGCTAAAGGCTAGTGCCATTTTCCTTCTTTGAGCATATGGAGTCAATGCAACACTTTCAAAGGAGGCTAAATGCAAGAGAAGGTGTGAAGGTTTGGAACCCTAGGGTTATCCTCTCATAAGCCTAGGTCAAACCTCAAAGGAAGAGATCCTAAAGTTTATCTTCTCATAAACCCTAGGTGTCGTCCCACTTATTCTCTAAAGTCTAGTAAAGATATTGGATGGAAATAGGTTAAACTCTAAAGTTTATCCTCTCATAAACCCTAGGTTTTAACCTTAAAGACAAGGTTAAGGGGATGTCCTCTCACAATTCCTATTCTTTCCTTTGCATGCTTCAACAAAATTAGGGTAGATACAAGAAGGGAAGGGGATAACCACTCTTAATCCTTCCTTAGGGTTTCACCAAAATATTCAAGGAAAACAATGACAACAACAACTATTACCTCTCTAATAGATCATTCACCAAAATATATCAAGAATACACACTTTTCCTTGAAAAAGGACTTACTCATCAAATTTGCTATGCATGAGGAAACCCTAGTTCATGAAGAATCCACTATAACAAGAGAAAGCATCCACAATATCCACTCCATAAGTGCGCACAAGAGCTCTAAGATGAGAAAAGATAAGAATAAGACAAGTAGAGATGAATCTCACAAGTCATGAGTTATGTTTTGGCTCTGAGGTAGCGCTCGCCTCTTTATATGAGGCAACTCTAGCGCTATAACCCCTCAAAGCCCCTCAAAATACAAGTAATCTATGATACATGCAAGATAGGTCTAGGACGACCCCTCAAGTAGCCTCAAACAATAGATAAACATGCTAATATACCAAAATATGTCCTCCAAGGTCACATGTGCATGTGACATCATGCTCCAAGAGGGTGTAGGAGGCCTCCAAAGGACACATCTTTTTGTTAAGTTGTGTAAGCAAGGTGGAAGTCATGCCTCCTCATCAAGGGTCATGTCATACATCAAGGACCCAAACCATCAAATGATGCCCCAATGGCAAGCAAGCCCCATCATCATCAAAGCATCGTAGCGCATGACGTCATCATCAATGTGCTCAACGTCCAAGGTGAAAAGGCCAGTGTCCAAGGTGGAAAGAAGGTGCATTGTCTCTTTGGAGAGTGTCCAATCATGAGCAAGTGCAACGTCCTCCATCCAAAGTCTAACAAGTCTCTAGGGTGCACTATCCATGGTGTGTGCTTCTTTCCCATCTGTTTACCAACATGATCACATCTACAAAATGAGAGCTCATCTATCCATCGTCCAGGGTCAAGGGGGTGTGAGAGGATGTATCTGAATATGCCAAGTCATCAAATGCTCAATGTTCTGCATCACACGTGCTATGCCCTGCAATAACTGAGGACATCCTCAGTTATGTCCTGCACAATGCCCTGAGTGAAAGCATGAGGACATCCTCCAAAGGACCATGTTAGGTGCACCCAAGTCAATCAAAGTCATATAATTGAACACAACCAATGATCATAAGGTACAAGAGTCCTAAGATTCGTACAAAGTAAGTCATCACTTAATACAAAATCCATATGAATAATTCACATTAGGTGTCTGCTTCAAACTTCACATTAGATCCAGACTTTATGCAATTTGGAAAATTTAGGTATGAGAGGACCATTAAAAGACCCTATTAGGTGTGCCAATACCTAGGTAGAGGGATATTTCCCAGGAAACCTATCGAAGTGTAAGTATGGTGAATGAAAACGCGTTGGGCTAACTTCATGGTGATGGTGTCATTAACATGCAAGGTACCTTGCTTGGTCCATTTCCACGAATGCCTTTGTAGAGGGATCACTTGCTACTTGAGATACCCTTTCCTCGGCATTGTGTGTATTCCAAACCCCTATCTCACCTTTTGATATTCATTTTATGCATTGCAAGTCCCTTTTTCAGGTTTCAAACATTTTATTCTTTCTTTTCTTATTGGGATTAAGTTCCTTCATTTTGATATGCATTATGTGCATTAGGACTAGGGGAGATCACCTCATAGCGAGGGGGCAGAGCTCAGGATGGAATTTGGCCTTTAAAGTTGGCCCTTCATTATCCCATATTTATTTCTTTCTTTTATAAAATTCTTCTTTATTTTTATAGCAGTTGCATCAACCTTGACATTCTATCCCTTCTTCTCATAGGAGAATGAACCATGTGCCCTTTTGGTGTACATGTAACATCCATACCAAAGTTTATTACATTGCAGATGTTGATGATTAATGTAGCATTGGACAAGTACTTCCGCGCAGGTCTAGTGTCAGACATGTGGAAGTCGTCCAAAGGGCCTTACAAAAACTTTGGAAATTCACTTTAATTAAAAGAATTATTAAAGTGAATGACTTTTTTTTGTTTGTTTGCTAATTGGTCCAGACCTTCTTGGCATCGTGATTAACCTTTTGGCTTGAGAAACCGTGACTCAGGGGCATCTAAGCCGTCAAAATCACACAGGGATCGCACCCGACCTGAGCCACACCAACCCTTAACATGGTTGGATTTTTTGTCCCCGCAGGTTTCGAACCGGTGACTTTTCAACACAGAGTGGATTAACAACACACTCCGTCACTGACTGTCCTACACCTCGGGGACAAGTGAATGACTTTTTAAATATTGAGTTAGAAAAAGTTTAATAAAATGTAATTAAATTACATTAATGATTTAGACTTAATCTCAACTGTTGATCTCAAGTGAGGTGAGATCTAATATCAATCGTCAATCACTTTGGAGATTAGGGTTAGGGATTCAACTCAATGTTATAAAAGATAGTCAAGGTGAAAGGAGAAAACACACACAACAACAACACAAGTGAGTGTTGGGAGTCAGTGACTTATAAAGAGATCAAGTGAAGAAATTTTTGCTTAGTCCAAAGGAGAAGAGAGCAAGTGGGCAACAACATAGAGATCTGGCAGCTAAGACAAATTTGAGCAACATATTTGAGTCACGAGTACATTCTAGACAGAGCCATGGGCAACGTTGAATAGATAGCCTAGGGTGCATACATACACATCAGATAGATAGTCCAGGGTGCGTACATACACACATGAGATATAGCCTAGGGTACATACATGCACTCCAGACAGAAAGTCTGGGGCATGTAGATAGACACTATATAGATCATTGGGTGCGTAAAGTTCATACAGGTCACAGGTACATGGTCGTACAACATAGGAAGAGGTAATGGGATACATGTGTTGGATGTATTTTTCTGTCTCTTTTCTCAATGGGCATATTTTCCGAGTTTGAGAGTCCTTGTATGCTTTGATATTATTTTAATGAAAAGTAGATTTGAAGGGAAGACATTTATGTGTGTCTAAAATTGATTTCATTTTCTTATGTTGTTTATTTTAATTAATTATTCTAGTCAGTGTATTTTATTCTTTGAGCTGTAATTTAATTTTCAACAAGGAAATCATAAGGAAGTAATTTACCTAGGTTGTTGGGATTAGAAAATTAACATGGTATCAGATCTCCGGTAGGGCCTCTGAAGGGGATGTCAATTTTCATCATATTTGAAACCTCAATATTAAGGGTTTCGTTGGTGCTTGAAAGAATACACACATAACAATTGATTTTTTTTAGATCTAGAAATGGAAGCAACCAATCTCAGGTTTGAAGGAGCATCTAACTTCTTGTCTTGGAAGGTGAGGGTAAGCTTGCTTTTGAAGGAACATGACCTTTGGGAGATTGTAGAAAATGTTGTTTCTCTACCGAAAGATGCATCTCTAAAGGCGGCTCATGAGAAGAAGGACATTAAATCCCATAGAATGATTATGAATTTCGTGAAGGATCATTTGATCCCTTACTTGGAAAATAATCAATCGGCCATAGAGATGTTCAAGGCTCTAGTGGATTTATTCCAGAGTGACAACATGAACATGAAGACGATCTTAAGGAACAAGATCAGATCCATTGAGGTGTCAAGATCTTATAATGCTACCATCTATCTCATGAAGATAACGCAGATCCATGATCAACTTGTAGCAGTTTGGGAGAAGGCGAACAACGTAGAACTTGCAAATGTGGCACTGAATGGTTTCTCCAAGTCACGAGAACCATTTGTCAAGGGAGTTTGCGTTTGGGAGAAACTTCCTAATTGGGAAATTCTTTGGGATGATTTCCTCCAGGAAGAGGCTCAGGAGGAGTCTAAAGCTAATAGACAAGGAGATGGAGAGGAGAACCTGGCCCTGGTCAGTCAGGCTAAGAAGGGAAAAATAAAGGGTTTTAAGGGTAACAATGAGGGGGAAACCTCACAGTCAGGGAAAAAGAAGGACTTGAGTAAGATCAAGTGCTTTGCGTGCCACAAGAGTGGTCATTATGCATCTCAGTGTCCAGGGAAGGGTAAGGGAAAATCACAACAGGTACTAGCAACATTAGCAGGAACTTAGTTGGATGAGTTTGCAACAAAGTTTGAGAAGGACTTCTCACTAGTCTCTTGCATTTCTACTAGCACAGTCACCAGGAGTACATGGTACTTGGAAATTGTTGCATCATGTCACATGACATAAGCACATGAGTTATTCAACAATCTGACAGATAACGACTTAGGGATCCATGTGGAGCTTGATGATAATGCCAAGTATGTAGTGAAGGGAGAGGGAACAATCTTGTTCCAACTTGAGTCAGGTAGTTCAATGGAGGCCCAGGATGTGTTATATGTACCAAGACTAAAGAATATTTTTTTCTCAGTCTCAATTATGGAGGATAGTGGTTTTGTTGTCACATTCAAGAAAGGACAAGTACTCATACGCCCAAAGGGATCTAGCCCT
The DNA here is from genome assembly GCA_010110895.2 of Picea sitchensis. Classification (NCBI taxonomy): domain Eukaryota; kingdom Viridiplantae; phylum Streptophyta; class Pinopsida; order Pinales; family Pinaceae; genus Picea; species Picea sitchensis. The sequence continues at coordinate 3,896 of SNQJ01S0124666.1, read as the reverse complement.
GACACAACAATGAACATTGGGGTTAGAGAGAGAAATTTATACAAGTTGTAGGGAAAGTTTGTTTATGCCTTGGTACATTAAAGTGACAACCCGTGTGAGTTATGGAACAATAGGATGAGACACCTGCACTACAAGGCATTATCGATCTTAAGGGAGATTTCCACTAGTATCCCATATTTCAGTGTTGAGCAGCAGGACATGTGCAAAGGGTGTGCACTTGGCAAGATTTCCTATGCTTATTTTCCAAGCAACGAGAGTAGGTCCAAGGGGATATTGGATATTATACATTCATATGTGAGTGGACCGACGTCAGTAGCATTGGTGGAGGGAGAAATATATTATGTGATCTTCATTGATGACTTTTCTAGGAAAACCTGGATCTTCTTTATGGAAACCAAGGATGAGGTCTTCAATTAGTTTTGTCATTTCAAGGCCCACATGGAGAACCAGACAGGGAAGAGGATCAAGGTCTTGAGGTTGGATGATGGGGGTGAGTACACCTCCAATGAATTCAAGGATTTATGGAAGAAGGTGGGGATCAAGAGGAAATTGGCAATCTCATACAACCCTCAGTAGAATGGGGTTGTAGAGATAAAGAACTGGTTGATCATTGATTCTTCCTGGGCTATGATACATGACCAAGATATTCCTATGTTTCTTTGGGAAAATGTGTGTAACATGAAAATATATGTGTAAAACAGGAGTCCTCATAAGATATTGGGGGACAATACATATGAGGAGGCATTCACAAGAGTGAAGCCAGAGATCAGACAATTGAGATCAGACAATTGAGGATCTTTGGTTGTCCAGTATACATCCATGTGCTTGTGGAGAAGAGGATGAAGCTAGAGCCTTCAGGAGAGAAGGGAATATTCATGGGATACAACGAAACCTCAAAATCTTACAGGATCTCCATACCAGCGCAACGAAAGACAATTGCAATAGAAGACAATTGTGAGCAAAGCTATTAAGTTTGAGGAGAACTTGGCATCTAGGAAGTCTCATGAGTTACCACCAGAGGTAGAGGATGAGGAGCAGGAGGCTCCGAAGGGAGAAAAGAGTTCATAGACTTCCAATTCAGGGAGTCAACCTTTAGGTGGAGAGGAGGATCTATCCCCTTCCAATTCTTTCAGGAGACCCATGTGGTTTATGTAGACATTGAAGGATGCTCAAGAGCATGTTGAGGCTCCTAGGAGAAAATTCATGGAGAGGAGGCCTCCAAATAAGCTTCCAAACTTTATGGCACTAATGAGTAATGTCATTGAAGAAGCAACAAAGTATATCAGGATGCCATGGTGCAGGATGATGTGTGGGACATTGTGCCATGATCGGAAGGACAACCAATTCAAGGTGGATCTTCGAGAACTACCTTCCTCGCTAAAAGGTAATGTTGATGATTGTATCATCAGACAGGTACTTCCACACAGGTCTAGTGTCAGACATGTGGAAGTCGTCCAAAAGACCTTTCAGAAACTTTGGAAATTCACTTTTATTAAGAGAATTATTAAATTGAATGACTTAGGAAAAAATTAATAAAATGTAATTTAATTACATTAGCCATTTATACTTAATCTCAATTGTTGATCTCAAAACAAAGTTACAAACTTAATGAGAACTCTCTAGAGTTCTCGGTTTTTTAAAGGCGTTATTTTTACCCTTATTTCAAAAAGTGGTGCTACTAGTAGCACCCTTTTTTTGGAAGTGGTTAAAATTGCGACCTATTTGAAATCACGACTAAATCACGACCTTGACATTTCAGACATAAACTTTAAATTGACCTTCAAATCAAGAAGTGATGCTATTGGTAGCACCGTTTTTTTTTAGGAGTTAAAACTATGACGTAATTGAAACTGTGACCTTGATCATTGGCACCACTGCAAATACAACATTGAAAATCAACTCTTAAACCTAAAAGTGTTATTACTTGATAATTTATTTCCTAATTAATTTTATTCTTTTCAATATTTTTCATTTAGAAAATAATAAAATTGGAAAAATAAAACTACCATACACATATTGTTTTTTTGATTAAAACAAATTTATTTTAGAAATAAAGAAAAAAAATTGTTCGAAAAAAATGCAAATAACGAATTCTTAATAAAAAATTCAAAATATGAATTAAAAAATAGTAAAATCTGTTTTTTTTTTAAAAATGATCTCTAAATCACAAAATTTAAAATGCGAAAAAAACCCCGCAAAAACACAATTTAAAAAAAAAACTTTTAAAAACAACATAAAAAAAATAAAAACAAAACAAATTGAATTAAAAAAATAAAACAAAACTGAAACGCTACCTTTTAAAATTTTAAAAATATAAATGTTAAATAAAAGCATTTAAAAAAACATTATAAATATTATACTTAAAAATACAAATAAAAGTAAAAAGATTAAACTAAAACCAAGACAAATTAAATAATTAAAAAAAATTAAAACAATTTCACAATTGGTGGGGAGGGGGCAATGCCTGACATCGCCCCCTTCCCCCCATTGCTTTGACTTGCAATTCAAAGCAATGGGGGAAGGGGGTGATGGTGGGGCTCCCAAACAGGCACACACACATCCATACCTAAAGTATCACTATCATAGGTTTCATTATCTCTCCTTTGTGATGTTGGCAAATGTCATACTCTACCACAAAGGTGTGGATGTCCTTCTTGATGCCTTTCTAGAAAAATGAACGTTTGATCCTTTCATATGTTTCATGAAACTTGAAATGACTTGTTGTAGGAGAGTAATGTAGTTTAGATAACACTCGTGACTTAAATGTTGATTGCTTGGTCAAATAAAGACGTCCTTTATAGTGAATCTCTTCGTTTTTCCAAGTGTAGCCTTGATATGCATGGGATTCCATTTGAAGTTGTTGGATGAGGCTAGTGATCTTGGGATTTGTTAGCCATTCTTTATGGATATTGTTCAACCAATTTTCTACTATGAGAGAGAGTGAAAAGAGGGACCCTTCCTCTTCATATTGTTGAGAGAGAGCATTTGCTACCATGTTTCTTTGTCCTTATAAATTATCTTATAGTCATACCTTAACATTTTGGTGACCCATTTTTGTTGCTCGGGGGAAGAAAACCTTTACTCCATGAATTATTTCAGTTTGTAATGATTGGTTTTAATTTGGAAACATTACCCAAGTAAGTATGAACACTAGATATCCACAACCTGTAATATAATTATCATGTTTTTTTCATAAGTGGATTTTCCTAAGTGCCTCTAACAAATTTGTTTGTTGGTAAAATCTAATGGCCATTCCTCTTGCATGAGTATTTCTCCTATGCATTTACTAGAGGCGTCACATTCCAAGACAAAGGTTTTAGTGAAGTCAAGTAGAGCGAGTATTAGTGAAGTAAAGTCCTAAAAGGCCCATTCTGCAGCGTCAGTCCAAATAAAAGATTATTTTTTAACAAGGTTGTGAGGGGGGCTACAATCTTACCATTGTTCCTTAGGAACTTCTTGTAAACCAATGAGACCAAGAAAACCTCTTAAACTTTTAAGAGTTTTGGAGTGAGGCCAATCTTTTATGGCTTCAATTTTCTTTGGATTTATATGCACACCATTATGAATAACAATATGGCCCAAATATTCCACCTAAGAGACACCAAAAACACATTTGGACTGCTTAATAAAGAGGGGATGACCAACAAGTAGTTGTAAAAACTAATCCACATAGGTGACATAGGGTTGCCGAGTTTTACTACAAATCAAGATGTCATAAAAAATATAAGGACAAAATGACGTAGAAATAGTTTAAATATCTTGTTTATGAGGCTCTATAAGGTGGAATGTGCATTGCAAAGGCCAAAGGGCATCACCAAAAACTCATAATGGCTTTCATTGTAACGACCCGTGTCGTTACGACAACCATTCTCGTAACAAGAGCAATTTTTTTTTTT
>SNQJ01S0124663.1:26432-36828 GCA_010110895.2 Picea sitchensis | reverse complement strand
ATGATTTACTGTGATAATCAAAGTTGCATCAAACTCTCGGAGAATCCAGTTTTTCATGACCGGTCTAAGCATATCGAGATTCGGTATCACTTCATTTGTGATTATGTTCAGAGAGGAGCTGTGGAGCTACAGTACATATCTACAGATGAGTAGGTTGCAGACATACTCACCAAGGCATTGGGCAGAGGCAAGTTTGTATTTTTCAGGGACAAGCTTGGAGTGGTGAGTAACACTTTACTCGGTATGAGGGAGTGTTAAATTTTTAATTAAAATAAAGTATCAAGGCAAGTGTTTCTCTTCCCTAGGCGCCTAAGGGGGAGAAAGTGCCTAATGTGGGTCCTAGTCAAATTAATTTGTGAGATGCAAATTAAAAGATAACTTTATGACTAAAGTGAGGGTGAGTGAAGAGACACCTAATCTCAGCGACCCATCTAATCTAATCTCAACTGTTAGATTAGAAAACCCCTCACTTTCCCTCATGAGGTCGATTAGGGCAAGAGGGTGCACCCATTGTGGGTAGTTCATTCATTTCTTATTGAGAGAGCAAGAGAGAGCTGGGAGAGGTCGAGCTTGAGAAGAGAGACAACATTTGCTAAAGGAGAGCACGCATCCCAAGGCAAAGAGCAGCACGGATTTCGAGGCAGCAGGCAACAAGGAAGAACAGGCCGTACCGTACAGATTTCTGAAGGCCGTACAGTAATAAATGTGCACAAAAATCGAGGTGGACATCAGTTGTGTTTTCTGAGAGTATTGGTACGCTTTTCAAGGCTACCGTACAACATTTAATTGGCACACAAATCGAGGAAGGAGCTGGGCACACTTTTCTGTGTGAGAAAAGTCCATACAATCCGTACGGACCTACACAGAAATCGAGGGCCGTACCACAGAAAATTCTGGGTGCGTTTTTCAAGGTGCTGGCATGTTTTTCAAGGCATTTTTCCTGCTGGGTTTTCCGTATAGTCTTGGCAGAATTTTGGGCACAAATTTTGAGACAGTCCGTACAGCATTAATTGCTGGGACAGCCGTACAATTGTATGGATTTCTGGTTCAGAAATCGAGGAGCAAAGCTACAGGAATGTCCAGATAAGTTTGTGTAAATTTCTGAAGATGAATATGCTGTAAAAGAAAATTTTCAGAAGGTCAATAATAATAAAAAGCCCTCTCTCACTGGTTTTCCCCTTGTGGGTTTTTCCAGGGTTGAAGTTAGACCGAAAATTTTTGTGTCTAAATTTTCTGAATTTTGCATACTGCTGATATTTTATTTCTGCGTTGAAAACGATGTTCATAATCTTCATGTTTCAGTTCTGAAGTTTATTTTCTGCTAAGTTTTTTTTATATGCTGAAACTGGGTTTGGGCATTTAACTTTGGCTGAAAAATCAGCGACACTGAAACTGGGTTGGGGTCTGAAATTTTAACAGTCAAGAGGGGGTCCATAATGGCAAAACATGTTCACATGAGTCTCATAATGACCTATAAACTTTATCATCACTACATAAGAGGGTACATCAACAATGTGGTCATGTCCATCTTCATAGGCACTCCTAGGTCTCATGGACCATCCCGGGAGAGAGGAAGAGGATCACACATCAACACATCTTGGTATTTCACCAAGATCTGTTGCCCCAGAACACATCTGGGGGCCCTAGAACACATCTAGGGTTTTATCCACCAAGGTACAAGACCAAGGATCAACCCATGCATTAAGCAAGGGTTCCCTGGAACACATCCAGGGGCCCTAGAACACATCTAGGGACTTATATCAACCACCAAGGAACACATCCAAGGATCAATCCAAGCACTAGGCAAGGATTCCCTAGAACACATTCAGGGGCCCTAGAGCACATCTAGGGACTTACTGCTTGGTCCAAGACCAAGAACCCCAGTCATATACTGGTGGCCCTCACTTGGGTCTTTTTCCATGGCTCTCACTGCTTGGTTTCATACCAAGAAACCCAGAAGTGTGCTGGGGGCTCTAGTCCTCAACTAGGGTCTTCAGCCATCCTTCAGGAGAATGGCTCATGCAACCACACTAATTTCAACAATAATAACACAGATCTGCACACTATCCTCCAAGAAACCCTTGTAAAATATGTCTAATAAAGCCCAAAAACTCAAGGGTAAACTTATCTTGCGGTAGGGAAATTCCCAAGTGTCAAAATCTCCAAGATCTACTAGCTTAAAACATACAGAATTGAAGAACTAAGTTAGGGTATGATTTTTATAATAAGATGAATGATTTAATTTTAGAAATAGTTGGTTGAAGAAATTGAGGGAAAACTTTACCTCTTTTTACCTTTTAGATGGCTCTTGGTTTGAGTGATTGTGATCCCACAAGTTCAAGATCGGCCTTGGATTTCTAGTTGATTGGGTTTGGAGTCGAAGGATTATCGTCCCCGATACTAGAAATTTTAAAAGAGATAGGTTGCTCCTTGGATTTGCTAGGAAAGCTCCTTGATGGATGGTCTCCAAGACAATCAATCGACTTGGGTCAAAGTGACAAACAACCGCTTAGTTGAAGCTACTTCCAAGGAAGTTGGTCCAAGAACTTGGGTTGTTTCACTAGGCACCCACAAGGAAATGGAAGGTGTTATCACATAAAGTTGTCAAGGGTCATAGCAAGTCGCCCAAGTCTTTCGCTTGCACAGGAAACAACCATGAGCACAAAGCGCGGCTTTTAGAGCAGTCTGTTTTGAGCTGACATACAAGCAACGATCGGATTTATTTTTCAACGACGTAGATCCCAGGAGTAGTTTTGATCAACGACTCTCATGCATTCAAAATGTCAAAGTTGCATGAGGTTTAACGACCAGGCAGAAGCCTCGGAGTTGCAGATCAAGCGCCACATGTCCCTCCAGATCGGACGGTCATAATTTACTTCGGGCTTCGGGAGTTTCGGCTTCCCCACTCTCGTTTTCCTCCGAAGTAATTTCTCCCGAAGTTGCAGATCAGGTGCCATGAGTCCTCCAGAGCGGACGATCAAGATTCACTTCGGGACTTCGGGCTTTGGGAGTTTCGGCTTCCCCACTCTTGTTTTCCTCTGAAGTGATTTCTTCCGAAGTCCACAGATCTCTGCCGCGTGTCCTCATCAGAGCAATGGTCACGATTTACTTCGGGACTTCGAGACTTCCGTTTTCCTCCGAAGTAATTTCTCCTGAAGTCCATAGATCTTTGCCGCGTGTCCTCCTCAGATCGATAGTCATCGCTCATTTCGAAGCTCCAACATTCATTTCAGGTCGCCATGTCACCCGGGTCCGTAATTACCAGATTTATGCCAGCTCTATATGTTCAAAATGCCAAAGAACTTGGCACCCATCAGTTTTGACATATGGTGCCCTCATCAGTTGTGACATGTGGCATCCATCTGGTGCCGGCACGTGGCAATCATTCCCGGCCATTTGGTTGCGTCATTCGCTCATTTCCACGTGACATGTGTCATCCCTCTTTTCATGACACGTCAACATAGTGACGCCAGACCACTACGTCAACATCGGGAGATCGTCCTCCAAGAGGTGTTATTGTTCAGCGTCAAAAGTCCCCGAGCGCTAAAAGTAGTGCCATCTCTAAGCGCAGTTAGAAGGATCCTAGTGTTGGCAGGCAATTAAACTTTAGCGGGGGCGATAAATTAGCAGAGGTGCCCAGATCGCGGATCGCAACTAGATCAACGACCACGCTTCATTGCGGGGACGCAACTTGCTCGAGTGTTAAAATCCTTGAGCGGTCCCGCAATCGGAACCGTGGTATAGTGAAAGTGCTACGTGGCGGGAGGTGGTGAATTGCGGGCTCAAAAGCGATGTGGATCCAAACCGCCTTTGACGACCCCACAATCACGTACTTATATAACCTCAAATTTAAGAGCAACACGTGGTCGCCCCCTAATCGTCCAACCGCGCCTCGATCCCAAGGAGGATTCAGTTAATGAAAAAGGACCGGTAGCTGAAACCTCAGCTTAGTCCATAAATGGGAAACTTGGAAGCTATGGCCGAGGAGACAGAACTGTCAGCCCGAGGTACCACGATGGACGATTTCTTCTTGCAGGCCCATGTTGATTCGAACTTGCGTATGACAGGAGGAAACACACACAGTCTGATAGAAGGATGCGTAGATGAAAGCTTTGAATGGATGGCCAGATCACACTCCTGGCAGTTGTGAACTGATCTGATTATAAATAAATCAGTTTGAGATTTTGTAAAGGGGGGGTTTTCAGACGCTGGAGAGCCGAGAGAGTTTTAGGAGTAGGGCTCTGTATTTTTCAGTTTGTAGGCCCGAGGGTTTGGATTGTAAATATTATGTTATTGAAGATTCCTTTGAGTTGTTTTTATCAGACTGTCTTCTTAGTTTACATGCTGTTCTGTTTTTTTTCTCTGGATGTAATCTCTCTGATGTATGGATTCCTGAGGCGATAGAGAATCTGCTGTCATCTTGCCCATCTTTCATGGTTCATCGCTAGACGCTTGTTGTTTCTTCTTGTTTGGATGTAATCTCTCTGATCTATGGATTCCTGAGGCGGTAGATGATTTGCTGTCATCTTGCCCATGTTTCATAGTTTATCACTCAGACACATTCTGTCTTCTTTCTCCTCATCACCACATAAATCCTTTTGTCTGATAGGCAGTTTAAATGCCTTCATTATTCACGATACTTATGACTCTATAGCCCAACGGTCCAAATTGATCTGCAATTACTTCTGTTATCTTTTCCTTTCCCTGCAGTCTTACTAATCCTCCTACTCAAACCATTTCAATACATTTACATTTTGATGGGTACTGGACTTATCCTCTTGCAGTCTGAGGGTGACTCTCAGTGCTAACATTAATGGCACCATTGTCGGGGATGAAAGTGAAGATATCTTCCCTGGGAGAACGACAATGAAAAGATCCAGTTTTAGATGGTGAATTGAAGCTGGACACATTGTTCTGACTGCTCATCTTTCACCATGGTGACTCCATTGTTCGAAAATCTATTGGCGACTCCACTGGTTTGAAATGGACAAGATTTTAGATCAGAGGTATGCTTTCTGTGATTTTTCAAGGATAGTTGATTTCCCTAATCCAGAGCCTAGTAGAGATGAATGGGAATGTAGCCTTCCTAAATTTCGAGGAGAAGAGTGGGAGGTACTAGCTGAACATTTGCTGGATTGATTTATACTATTTGTACCTTGGATAGAGTTTGCTTCCATGTTATATCAGATTTGCAAAATACACTAAAAACGCAGAAAACATTTTTATATTTTTATAATAAGATGAATGATTTAATTTTAGAAATAGTTGGTTGAAGAAATTGAGAGAAAACTTTACCTCTTTTTACCTTTTAGATGGCTCTTGGTTTGAGCGATTGTGATCCCACAAGTTCAAGATCGGCCTTGGATTTCTAGTTGATTGGGTTTGGAGTCGAAGGATTATCGTCCCCAATACTAGAAATTTTAAAAGAGATAGGTTGCTCCTTGGATTTGCTAGGAAAGCTCCTTGATGGATGGTCTCCAAGACAATCAATCGACTTGGTTCAAAGTGACAAACAACCGCTTAGTTGAAGCTATTTCCAAGGAAGCTGGTCCAACAACTTGGGTTGTTTAACTAGGCACCCACAAGGAAATGGAAGGGACGAAGAGTCTAGTTCCTTTCCTCCACGTGACTATGTAGCCCCTCAATGGATCGATTAATCACCTCTTGCAATTATCTCGAGATACCTGTTAAAGCACAATAAGAATATCCTTGGCCAAGAAAAACAAGCATTACAATAGACAATCCACAGTGACATAAGAGAATTGAGTTCAAAATTATGGCATTATGATCTCACAAAGTTTCCAACAACATCAAATGAGAGGAGGGGCTAGCCTTATATAGTTTTTATTGTAACGACTAGTCTCTACCTCCCTCATAAAATAATAATTTTCTTGGTTTTCTCATCCACAATTTGTTGTGTTATCGCACAGAGTGTAGCTTGGGAAAAGCCCAACCCAAGTCACAAAGGTGAAACAACTATGAGAGTACCTACCCACTACCACAAGGAGGAATCTAGTACAATATATCAGAAATAAAGTTAGCAATGACTAGTCAAACTTCCAATGTTTAAAGCAAGACTTTGGTGGTGATTAGTGGTTGTTATGTGATGTTATCAACAAGTTTTTATGACAACAAAGTGGCTATAGCAAACAATTGCTACAACAACAAGATCTAACCGCAAAAATCAACAAGTAAACCGTCCAAATGATAGCCAATATTTAGTAAAACAATAATCTAGGTTCACAAGTAAATTTCAGCGGTAGAATAGTGAACAAAGATTGAAAGAAAGATGCTTTTGCAACAACCCTAATGGCTGTAGCATACAGCGTGAGTGGGCCTAATGGTTAAGAAGATGTGTTTCCTCCTAAGAGGTCACAAGTTCAAATCCAGAGGGGGGTAGGGTATGTATATCTCCGTAGACTTTACCAGTCAAATCGCTGGGCCGAGGGGGTCCCTTGTCCCACAAACAAGGGGGTCTCATACACCAATTTGGTGTGGCTTGGCCGTGATCTTAAAAATAGATTATTATTATTATTATTAATTTATAACAACAAAGATAATTACTTGGCTAAAGAAGATGCCCTTAGGGCACAATAATGCTTATAACATATAGAAAATAATCCAATTTGAACAATTGCAATATCTCGTAAATTCACGTATACCAATGCAAGAATATTACATCTCCAATGCAACTTAGACTAGTGCCAAATCAATTGGGTTATGGAGTCTCTTGTGTAGGAGCTAGTTTTGTTACTTCTCTAGGGGTATAAGCCCTTTTACTCCCTAGAGCAAACAAAACTAGCAAGGTAAATCTAGGAGGGTGTAAGCCCTGTTACTCCTCCTAGCAACCTTTGCAAAAATATAGCTTATCCAAAGATAACAAGGTAGACTTGATGGAGGGTGTATGCCCTTATACTCTTCCAAGGGTCTAGACAAATCAATGCTTGAAACAAGAAGAGACCAAACAATAAATGAATAAATTCCTTACCAATTCCAATAATAACATGAAGAAACCCATCAAGTATATTCCACCAAAATACCAAGAACAAGCCTTCCAAGAGATAGTGCCTTAGTTATCTTCACCAATAGACAAAGTACTAGCATCCAAGAGACATTCAAGAGAGAGATAGAGCAAAATTCCCAAGTAGGGCGAAAATTTCAGCCATGTAATATGTAATTCTCAAGTTAGTTATGTCAAAATGAAATGTGAGGTGACCTCTATTTATATGAGGTCACCTTGTTAGAATTTAAGGGAAAATATAGAACAGAAATATCTTTTAATTTTCTTCACTACAGTAGGTATAGATCAGCAAACTAAACAAAAGTTTCTGAAGTAGATTAAACACAGAAACATTACAATAGATCTGAACATGTAGTAAACAATTCTAAGCATGAACTATTCTGATCATAAGTAATAATATTCTGAACATCAGATCTGATAATAAACAATGTAATAACTGAACATTACCTCAATTACAAATTTACCTTGGATGTTATGTTGCTGTCCTCTTTTAATATGCTCAGAAATTGCTGTTAAAGGTCATGGATCAAAACCCTCAAGGGTTTGATCTCATCATGATCTTAAGTGAACAGTTTGCCAAGAAGTACTCATAGATAAAAACCTCAAAGACAAGATTACAGGCCCAAACAAAAGCTGTCCAACATGTACTGTAGTGCTACAACAAATTAGGGCTTGTCAAACCCTACAACAAAAAATAGTAAGCAGAGGAAGCAAGCATGAGACAACAATAAAAGACACCAGTAGCATCTGAGGAGGAATCAAGGGCTGCCTCTGAGGCAGCGACAGCCATAGGGAACCCAACGACAGCTTAGAACGAAGCAAGGAGGAGGCCACGACACCTTCACCAACAAAAGAGAGGGCAGCGACACCCTACTACAGCAAAGAGAGGGCAGCAGCGCCCTGCCACAGCAAAGAGAAAGGCCACACACCAGCAAGAAAAATCACAGTGAGCACTAGAGAGAAAACCAAGGAGGCCGCACCTAAAAACAAGTAAGATAGGAAGCTCCAAGGAGGCCGCACCCACAGGAACAAACTGAAAAAGATAGCCAAAAAAATTCAGACCAAGAGAAGAGAGTAAGGATGGATGAGTGTGAAAGAATGATAGAGGGGTAGGTTCCTTTTTATAGTCTAGGAAAGGGTTAGGGTTAGGTTTATTAAAAACCTAATAATTAAAACAAATAATAATTAACATTTTTAATTAATAAAAAATATTAATTAAAAAAAAATCAAATAAGTCAAAGTGACTTATAAAAGACCAACACCACATCAAACAATAAGGGGAACGAGATTCAAGCAAGAGGAGGCTACAAGACAAAGTCAAGGCAGTCTTCTTCAATGGCAAACGTGTCCACATGAGTCTCATGATAATTTATAAGATTTTATCATCACTGCATAAGAGGAAACATTAATGATGTGGTCATGTCCATCTTTGTAGCTGCTCCTAGGTCTCATGGACCATCCCAGGAGAGAAGAAGAAGATCACACATCATCACATTTTGGTACTCAACCAAGAACCACTTGGTCCCAAACCAGGTTACTCTAGAACACATCTGGGCGCCCTAGAACACATCTAGGGACTTACATCATCAGTCACCAAGCAAACACATCCAAGGATCAATCCAAGCACCGAGCAAGGATTCCCTGGAACACATCGAGGGGCCTACATCATCAACCACCAAGGAACACATCCAAGGATCAATCCAAGCAACGGGCAAGGATTCCCTGGAACACATCCAGGGGCCCTACAACATATCCAGGGACTTACTGCTTGGTCTTTGACCAAGAACCCCAACAATATACTGGGGCCCCTCACAAGGGTCTTTTGCCATGGCTCTAACTGCTTGGTCCCAAACCAAGAAACCCCAGGAGTGCACTGGGGTCCCTAGATTTCAGCTAGGGTCTTATGCCATCCTCCCGGAGAATGGCTCTTGCAACTGCATTAATTTCAACACACCTAAAATAGTTTGTCCAAATTCATAATTTGAGGAGGTTGACCTCACAAATTTTCCTTCCTAATCAATACTTTTTACCAAATTAAAGAATTACAATGAAGAAAGCCCTAAAATGATGACGTCACTCCCTTAGGAGGTGACGTAGGGGCATAAAGAGCAAAATGTTGAGCTTGTTGAGGAAGTCGTTGGGCCTCCCAAGGCCAAATGTCAATGTGCTAGGGTCTTCCTTCAACAAACATGCCATATCATCATCAAACACCTTGCACCACCAAACCCTAGCCTTCCAAGTGATGACGTCATGCCCCAAAAGTGAAGTGTATGGCCTCCAAAGGCAAACGTTAGGGAAGGCTAACAAGTCACCTCCAATGGATAATCAAATGCCTCCAAAGGAAACATCCCTCTTCCAAGCTGTCCCAATGAGTGGGGTATGACATTCACTCTATGGGCTTCATGCCCCCATGAAGGCCCAAGCAAGGCTTGTTCCTCCACAAGTATCCGCTAAGCAAGGTACTGCAAAGACAAGTAAAATCGCCCTCCAAGGGTCTCAAGTCATATGTATGATGCCAAGTAAATCACATTTAATACAAGAACCATCTAAACATGTGCATCAAATCTACCTTTTCAAATCAAACAAGTGCTCAAATACCCTATGCAATTTGCCAAATTTAGATATGGGAGGGGTGTCATAATGCCCTATTGGGTGAACCAATTCCTTAAGTAGGGGATGTTCCTAAGGAGATTCCTTTCTAGGTTATGAAGTGAATGTGAGGTGGATGGGGTTAGACTTCTAACTATGGGGTTTCATGGCATACAAAGGCTCGTATTGTCTCATTTATGGGTGCCTTTGTTAAGGGCTAGCCACATTCTTTTCCTCTTTTTGTTTTTAAAGCATATTTTTCCAAGCCCTTTATTAGCTATTCATTTTGCATGTGTTTCCAAGTTGAAGACAGTAAGGGGCACTAAAAGGAAATGCATAGCCCACATATGCTCTACCTTGGTTTGCATGCCTTTCTAAGGTTAAGACAATAAGGGGCACTAAAAAGAAATGCATAGCCCACATACGCTCTACCTTGGAAAGCATCATAGATCAATTAGTTATTTATTTTATGGGTCCCTCATTTTTTTGAGAGGCGTTTCATTGCGTTCGGGATCCCAGGGTGAGCTTTTATTGCATGATGTTTTTTCCAGGGCACCTTCGAGCCTAGTGGCCCCTTCTTTCTATGAAATGAGGTACATGTCCTTCTTGCGTCAATAAGCTCGAAAACCTAAAAGATGGGGAAACAAAGGGGAAGAAGTTGTTAATGTTTAAGCCATTATTATAGATGTTTGCATTTCATTAGATAACAATAGCATAATCCAAGATCACCGAGAAATACACAATCACAAGAGACACAACATTTATCCTGGGAAACCTTCTAGGGGA
>SNQJ01S0124662.1:5952-21722 GCA_010110895.2 Picea sitchensis | reverse complement strand
TTCTCCTGTGAACGAAACCATCAGGGATTTTCAATAATATTGCAAATTTGGAATTGTTTGAACTCCATTAAGTTAAATGGTAACACTATTTTCCAGAACTGGTAATGTTAGAACATTGTCAGGTCAGCGTGGTCTTGGTTCATGGTACTGTCAGAAGCGAATGTTCATAGTGATCTTGCCTCATGGTAATATAGTAATCGACAAATTTCTTGGTGCCCATTTGGGGTTTTGGTTATAGATGGGACACAATGCTCAATCTTCGTTGATTTTGTCCTGTCTTGTGTTTGGAAGACTTTTGTTCATGTGATTTCATGCTGTAGTTCAAGGTTCTCATGGGCCCAGTTTTTGAATTATGGATGGATGATACATTCAGGATCTTAGTGGGTTTTCTATGATCTTCAAGAATATACAAGACCTTCTTTTCCTTTTAATGTAAGCTTTGTGAAACAAATGTAATATGTAGCTCATTTTAGCACTTTTACTTGATCGATGAAATTACCAAAATTCATCTTCATAAATATTTTGAAATAAAAGGATATATACTATGTGAAGTCCAATGGAACTATGATATCAACCACAAAAAACTAAAATTAAAATTCGTCATTGTTATACTTACGGTGCGATTTTTCTATGATCTTAAACAATATACAAGACTTGTTTTGCATTTTAATATAAGCTTTGTGAAACAAATGTAATATGTAGCTCATTTTAGCACTTTTACTTGATCGATGAAATTACCAAAATTCATCTTCAGAAATATTTTGACATAAAAGGATATATGCTATGTGAATTCCAATGGAACTATGATATGAACCACAAAATATTAAAATTGAAATTCGTCATTGTTATACTTATGGTGAAGTTGACAATACAATAATTTTACTTGAACATCCCAAAATTTATTTTTTCATATTTTTTCGATGCTTCTCTTATGCAAACACATCTTGGAAAGTATAACCATGACTCACTTTATCTACTCCTTGATTGAAGAGCCTATTCACCTGTCTAATGCACTTCATAGTTACTTTTAAGACCATCAATGGGGTTTTTTTAAGACCAATTCCCACTTCTGAAAATTTCCCTCCCCTTTCTTTTTTCCCTCTACTTTCCCTTTCTAGTTACTTAGTCGTTTTTCACAAAATATCTAGGTGCACGAGTTGGTGGATTCACGCATTCATATTTCCACTGATTCTTTTATATCATGAGTCTGACTGACCGCTTCCCCGTTCCATATTCAACAACTTTTTCAATCACGGGTTCGCGGCTAGGTGGGCTCAAAATTACGCTTCCATTGTTCCACCCCCTGCAAACAACACCCAGACTTCCCCGTTATACAAATTGAAAACCAAATTCCCCTTTCTTCTTCTCCTTTACTTTCCCTTTCTGGTTACTTAGTCATTTTTTCGAATATGTCTCGTGATTTTATATCATGAGTCTGATCGACCACTTCCCCATTCCATACTTGGCCACTATTTCCATTGTCGGTTCCTAGCCAGACTTGCTCAACATTGTGCTTCCATTGTTCCGCGACCTACAAACAACACCCAGAGTTTCGTGATATACAAGTGGACTGTCGAAGTCCGTCATCATGCCATGTTCCGTGTTACACATTTTGCAGTCAAAATTTTAGAGACATACAGTTTGCCCATCGGGCCCTCATGTCTCCTGAGTATAACTTGTGACCCTGTTTTGAAGCCCAATCAACCGCTTTCCATACTTGGCCATTTCTTGGAATATCTTTCGTGGGTTGGCAGGTTCATTAAATGTCCACTGCTTAATCGTTATTATCCATCCCTGCCACCTTCACACTTATTTCTAGATATGGAATTATTAATCTTTAATGCTAATATCTCATCCTGCATGAACCGTTAAGATTGTCATTAATGTCCGAAAGGATGGAGGATTTCTTTCATTAATACAAATTAAACCAAGATTTGCGGACGGTTGTATTATCCCTTCCGAGTGTTCATTTCAAGCATCATGGAATCTCTTTCGCGCGTCATCTGGTTGGTGGCTTCACGGAATACCCAATCCTTAATCAATCTTCGTTGTCATCACCACCTTCACACTTTTTCCTAAGTATGCAGTTAGTAAGATTTGATGGTAACAACTCATTATGTAGGAATCGTAGAAATTGTCATTGATCAGCAAAAGGATCAAGGAGATATCCCATTGATATGAATTAAATCAAGATCTGTGGAGGGTTATATTATCCCTTATGAATGGTCATTTCAAACATCATCTAGAGAAAACAAACATTCTCGCTAACTTATGGAAGAAACTCAACAATAGTTCTGTCCAGATACAGTAAACACCTTCGAGCATGATGACCGAAACTTCCAATGATCTAGAGAATATTCTTACTACTCATCTCCTTCCACCTAGAAGAAAAGAAGGAGATGGTCACTTGGTGCGCCGATAGATATATTTAAAGCCAAATAATTCCAAGGAACCCTCCCCTACTCAGACAACCCCCTCCTGCATTGATAGCCAATGCAGAGGTTGATGTGATCGATTTTGAGCTGGAAGAAGATGATCTGATGGACAATGACACAATGATGGATGATGGAAATGTAGACGTTGTTCCCACTCCTGTTCCCAAATTGAAATCCACCATAACAGGGGGCACTTCCCAGCTTGGCGATGGCGACCCTAACAAGACCAAAGGAAGGGGTTACAGAAAAGAAATCGACATTGAACGCAATAACTGCTTTGCATCTTGAGAGTTTGAGTCTCTCGACTCAGATGGCGATCCTGGCCCTCAGAGATGTATCCTTTCCTTTCATTTTTAGGGTTTTGGATTGGGTTTGGATTTTTGCCTAGTGCAGGTTGTGTCCCTTAAGTCTTTGACTGTAAGGAAATGGTCTCTTGGTGCACCGAGAGATATATTTCAAGCCAAATAATTATTCAATTGCAGGACCACTCTCCTGTTCTCTAGATATACAATTAACATCTTAGGGGGTGACGACCATAACTCCCAGTAGTGCAAAGAATATTCCTACTACTCATCCCCTTCCGCCCTGAATGAAGTAATTTGGACCTCTATAATTTCTCGTACATCCTCTGTCCTTGAAGTCTTTTCCTGTAAGGAGGTGGTCTCTTGGTCCCCTTCCTCCTAGAACGAAGTAATTTTGACCTATGGAATTTCTCGTGCAGGATGTGTCCATGAAGTCTTTGATTGTAAGGAGGTGGTCTCTTGGTGTGTCCTCACTTTCAGTTTCAGGCTCTTCCATTTTCACTACAATGTTTTTTCTCTTCTTCCTCATGGGAAGCTTGTGAGAAATATCAATTTTACCATGAGGAGGATTCTTATCTCCTCCTACGTTTGAAGAATTCTGGGTTTCTTTATTACTAGGGTGGGTCGTTGGAGTGATGTTGCAGGATGCCATACTCTTGGAAGTGGTAGCCGGTGATTGGACACTCTTCTCACCGAGGCTTTTTCCCAGTTGTTTGTACAATTCAGTGGTGCTTTGCAATGTCTCTAGGTCGCCAACATTAGGAGAAGGAGTGTTGTTGACTTGTTTCAAGCCAAATAATTATTCCACCGCGGAACCACTCTCATGTTTCTTTGTCACCTCAGGTCTTCCGCAAGATGTTGAGATTGTCGAAGCCAACATTTACCTTCAGAGGAGAATACTACAAGGCAGGGATGATTTTAAGGATGTAAATTTATATTAAAATGTGGAAACATGGGCTAATCTTACTAGTCCTTAATATGCAAAATGTAAAATGTTTGGCGATAGTTTTGTAAAAATATTCAAATTTCTAAGGATTTTGTATAGTTTCTATAAAATGTTGGTGATTTTTTAGGTTAAATAATTTTATTCTATGGAATTTGGGCGAATCCTTTTTAGAAAAAATGGTAATTAGCAAATCTCTTTTTGGGAAAAACCATGGAAAATTATCTCATTTGTGAAATTTAGCCTCTAAAATCATCTATGCTGCAAGGAGTTCCTAAACAATCATGATAATCAATTTTGTATGCATGTTCAAGAGCTTGTCGATGACTCCTGCATGTTGTCACACTAGATGAACAACACATTATTATATGCATGTTTTTTTTTTGTAACTCCTCTACTTGTATTTACGACAAATATGTTCAATGCTTCAGTGCAAAGAACTCAGTCTAATGTCTATGGATAAATATATATTACCCACTATTTTTTTTTATAGATTTACTATTAAAAAAATTGCCTTGGAATCTTGGTTGGTACTTCTTTGATGGATTTAACACCTCTTCTCATTTGCATGGTTCAATAGTCTTGTAATTATTAAATATTGTATTTACTCAAGCAATTTGATCAAATATGGAGCATTGAACAATTATATGGAAATTCATTGTGTCGATCACATGAGGCTTCTATGGAAACATAAATAAATTTCACACAGTTTCAAACCAACATTCTATTCATAATGCACATAGAACATAACAACACTAATTCACGATCAACCTTGTTGAGAAAACAATATGTTATTGCCCTTTCACTTCTTTGATTCCTTTACTCCAAAAGGAAACATTTTATTGGTTGTCCATCCCCTGGCCTCTATTTGAGCACTTTTACTTTATTAATGAAATTACCAAATTTATTCTTCGCAAATATTTTGAAAAAAAAAATGATATATGCTAGCTGGAGTCAAATGGGGCTAAGAAATCGACTACAATATTAAAATTCAAGTTCATCGTTGCTATACTTACGGTCAAGTTGATAGTACAATAAGTTTATTTATAGATATGAAATTATTAAGCTTTAATGCTAACAACTCATCATGCAGGAAGTTTAATACTTAAAATAATATTTCAAGGCATTAAACAATGTATCAATAACACAATTACTCCCACAAGTTGCAGTAAAAAAAAATCTTCAACAAAGCATTTGCTGACACCCTTTTTAATGATACAAGCACAATAGAAAACGATTAAGTGGATAAAATATTGGACTAGAAAATGATGATTTTGCAACAATGGGGCTTGTTTGAGACCATTTTCCACTTACAAAAATTTCCCTCCGCTTTTCTATTTTCCCACTCTCTTTTATCCCCTTCTTTTCCCTCTTCTATACTTAACCAAATTCCCCTTTCTTTTTCCCCTATACTTTCTCTTTCTGGTTGCTCAGTCATTTTTTCGAAAAATGTCTAACTACACGGGTTGGTGGACTCAAGAGTTCACATTTGCACTCATGCTTTTATATCACGACTCCGACCAACCGCTTCCCCATTCCATACCTAGAAACTTTTTCGATTGTGGATTCTTAGGCAGACGAGCTCTAGATTTCACTTCCATTGTTTCGTGACCTACAAAAAACACCCAGACTTCCGCGATATCCAAATTGACTACCAGATTCCCACATCATCCCCTCTTCCATGTTACACATTTTGCACTAAAAAGTTATGAGACATATAATTTGACCGTCGGGGCCTCACGTCTCCTGGGAAACTCTTGTCACCCTTTTTTGAAGCCCATCTGACTACTTTCCATACTTGGCCATTTCTTGGAATCTCTTTCGCAGATCGTCGGGTTGGCGAGTTCATGAAACCTCCAATTCCTAATCGTTGTTTCGTGTTCCCCCCACCTTCACACTTATTTCCAAGTATGAAATAACTGAGGTTTAATTCTAATATCTCATCATGCAACAACCATAAAAAATGTCATTAATGAGAAAAAGGCTCGAGGAGACAATCAAACTGACTATCCCTACACAACTTGTCCAAAAACATGCATAGACGATCTTGTCAGGTAATGAGATATCTATTACAAATTTTAGTATATTAACCCTTCTTTTCCCTCTTCTACACTTAACCAAATTCCCCTTTCTTTTTCCTCTCTACTTTCTCTTTCTATTTACTTAGTCGTTTTTCCAAAAATGTCTAACTACGCGGGTTGGCAGACTCACGATTTCACATTTGCACTCATGCTTTTATATCGGGACTCCGATCGAATGCTTCCCCATTCCATACCTAGCCACTTTTTTAATCACGGATTCCCGGGCATGCGGGCTCTAGACTGAACTTCCATTCTCCCTTCTTCCACGTTACACATTTTGCACTAAAAAGTTTTGAGACATACAATTTGACCTTCGGGGCCTCACGTCTCATGGGGAACCCTTGTCACCCTATTTTAAATCTTTTCCGACAGCTTTCCATACTTAGCCATTTCTCGAAATCTCTTCACAGATAGTTGGGTTGGTGGGTTCACAAAATATCCAATTCCTAATTGATGTTTCATGTGCTTTCCACATTCACACTTCTTTCCAAGTATGCAATAACTAAGTTTTAATGCTAACATCTCACCATGCAACAACCGTAAATATTTTTATTAATAAGAAAAAGGCTCGAGGAGACAGTCACACTGACTATCCCTACACAACGTTTCCATAAACATGAAGATTAGATCTTTCCAGGTAATGGGATATCTATTACAAATTTCAATATATTAGCGAAAACGAGTCCAACCGATCGTTTCATTATTCCATACTTAGCCACTTTTTCAATTTCGGGTTGCCGGACAGGCGGGCTCAAGATTGCGCTCCCATTGTTCCGCGACCTGCAAACAACACTTGGAGTTCCACGATATACAAACTGATCACTGGACTGCCCCATCATGCCCTCTTCCGTTTTACGCATTTTTCACTCACAATTTTCGAGACATACAATTTGATCGTCGAGCCCTCACCTCTTGTGAGTATCCCTTGTAACCCTACTTTGAAGCCTAGCCGACCGCTTTTCATACTTGTCCATTCCTTAATTTCTCTTCCCCGTCCCCACCACCTTCGCACTTGTTTCTAAATATGCAAATAGTAAGATTTAATGCTAACAACTAATCATGCAGGAACCGTAAAGATTGCCATTAATGAGCGAAATGATCGAGGAGATGTCCCATTAATATGCATTAAACCAAGGTTTGCAGAGGGTTATATTATCCATTCCGAGTGTTCATTTCAAACATCATGGAATGTCTTTCATGGGTCGTCGGGTTCACGAAACCTCCAATCCTTAATTGCTCTTCGTCGTACCCTCCACCTTCACACTTCTAAGTATGCAATTACTAAGCTTTAATGCTAACATGTCATCATGCAACAACCATAGAGATTGTCATTAATGAGCGAAAGGGTTGAGGAGATCTACCATTCACACACATTGGACCAAGATTTGTGGAGGGTTATATTATCCCCTCTAACTGTTCACTTCAAACATCGTTTGAGGAAAATGAACATTCTCGTAAACTTATGGAAGCAACTTGACAACAGTTTTGTGGAGATACAGTGAACATCTTCCGGCATGAGGACCAAAACTTTCAGTGGTCCAGGGCATACTCTTACTACTCATCCCCTTCTACCCAGAGTGAAGTAATTTGGACCTCTGGAATTTCTCGTGTAGGTTGTGTCCATGAAGTTTTTGACTGTAAGGAGGTGGTCTCTAGGGGCACCGAGATATATATTTCAGGCCAAATTATTATTCCACTGTGGGACCACTCTCCTTTTTCTTTTTCACCTAAGGTCTTCCGCAATATGTTAAGATTGTTGTAGACAACATTGACCTTCAGAGGAGAAGACTGCAAGTAGTTCCTAAAAAAAAATGATAACGGGTTGGACCTCTTGCTCGAGGTCCTGGAATACCCAACGATAGTTCCTGAAGATATCACAAGCTTGCAGGTTAGTTCATTTAGAAATCCATTTCGGGAAGTTGCCTAGATGTTTACAAGAATAACAGGGTAGGAATCCACAACAAGTATTTCCTTCATGATTCTTTATATTTTGTATTTCATAGTCAATGAACAAACCATTTTTTATTGGGGGAAGCTAATTTCCATTTAAATTTGTTCCCAATTGTCACGATTCAAAGAGGAGAAGAAATTTTATATGTCATCCTACTTGGTTTTCGCGATAGTGCATTTCTGTTTGTTTCCAAAACTATCTGTGTCCAAGAAGGTAAATTGTGAATTTGACCCAGTAACCTTATGGTACCAGGCCTTGTGGAGGCACAAGGCCTCCCATTGTTTTTATGAGGTTTTTAATGACTTTGTCTCAGTTTTCAAAGATTTATTGTTAGGAAATGATGCTCCCTGCATGTCTTACCAGGCAACCAATTTTTTGGACAGGAAGGGGACACTTGAACAAATGAAGAATTACAGTGTGATAATGATTTTTGGCTCCAAGGAAAATCCTGCTTTCCTTCCATGTCACATTACAGACAGAATGTTTGTTACAAAAATAAAAAGACAATATAACTACTAGTTGCATTTTTTCCATGATAAGAGAAAAATTAGTTCATTCCTCTGCTTTGGAAAGTCGGGGACTTCGTGTTCAGGAACATCAACAAGATTGACAAATTTGCAAGCCATTTCAACAACTTGAACCTAAGATATGATGAAAGGCTAAGAGGTTTCGACCCTAATGAGATTTTTTTAGAACATTTACTAGCAGTTGGATTCAACAATTCTTTTATCCAGACACGCCTGAACGAAGACATAGACAATGATGACAACACTCCTACTCCTAACGTTGACAACCTAGAGACATTACAAAGCACCATTGAATTGTACAAACAATAGGGAAAATGCCATTTTGAGAAGAGTGTTTAATCCCTGTCTACCACTACCAAGAGTACGACATCCGAGAGTATCTCTCCAACAACCCACCCAAGTAAGAAAGAAACCCAAAATTCTTCAAACGGAGGACGAGTTAAGAACCCTCCTCGCTATAAAATTGATAGTTCTCACAAGCTTCACATGAGGAAGAAGAGAAAAAACGTTGTAGGGAAAGAAGAAGAGCCCGAAATTGAAAGTGAAGACATAGAAATTGAGACTGATCTGGATAACATATCCCACAAAGTTGATCAGCCCGAGGATGCGATCCACCATATCCCTCAATGGAAATAGTTGAGACCAAATTTTTTTACGAAGATGAATCCTTTGTATTCCAGAGCATTGTTTTTGACATCGAATCTAAAAATTTAATTATTGAAAAGAGATATGTAAGAAATAAGAAAGGGAATTCTTGTTCAGAGATTAACCTTAGGAACATGCAGCCGTCCCAAATATCCCGACTTCACCAAGCAACCAGAGATGCTCTTGATGATTCCATTGGAGGCATTGAGGCAAAGAATGCCAGACTGAAGGACCGACTCAAGGAATTGGAGAAAGCTTTGATTCCTATCCCATTGCTTTCCATTACTTTAGCAATAACCATGCCTGCCACCCCTGCAACCAAATTAAAAGGATCCTCCATCCTCCTCACATAGTGTAGAGGCTATGTGGAGAGGTTATCAAGAAAATAATGGAGCCAATTACTCAGGCCTCATAAACATCACAAAGTATGGTTTCCCTTGGAACGAGGGCACATGATTTGCATGAACATTTGCAGGAGGATTTAAAAAATGAAAAATGTTTCTATCTAGAGACGGTCATCCCTTTTGGCATCCATGTCAGCAACATGAGAGATATGAGAAGAAGACAAGAAGATATGCCCTCCCAAAACCAGATCAATCAATTAAATGCATGTTGGAAAGAGAAGTGAAGAACCTACATATCATTGTCAAATTATGTGAACAAGCCATATCAAAGAAATAATAATTATTTAGAAAGCTGATCGAAATAGACTTAGTCGACAGTACCAACGAGGTCCAAGACCCCAACTTAATCGTCAACTCCTTGTCTTTAACCAAGCAAGCCTTCGATGAACAAGTTGATATTTTTAAGGGGTTGTCTTTAAAAAAGTTTTACAACATCCTTGAATATGGTGAAGATGACGTGGACAACTGGCTAGTCTACTATTCGATACAAAATGAAGAAATTGATCAGGCTCTACGTAATCTTCCTATCAATCTAAGAGAATTAGAAAATGAGTTTTTCAACATAAAAATCCGGGATGAGATCAACGTGGCCCCCATGAGAAGCTACATTGAAGAATGGCTCCAAAGGGCAATCGACAAGCTCACCGATGGAGGACAACAAGCGGTTGGCATGATACGAGTAGTCATCAACGACAACAATAAAAAGACATCATGAAGCAAATAACAAAGGGGGAGATAGATACCATCATAGTAAGTCTATATTGATCACATCCTACTTTGTTTATCAATCCAGTTATTCCACCTCTTTAAATAGAAATGTCTAATGAAAGACTCATAACTTCCAATTTCTTATTTTCACGTCTTGCTCTCTACTGTCACTCACTTCTTCTTTCTACAGTCCTATTTCTTGTACATATTTCTTTTATGGTCCGCGGGAGCTCCAATCCCAGTCTATATGACAAACACATTTAAATTTCAAGGAATATGTAATAGACATTATTATTTTTTGATAAATTTCAAAGAAAACTACTTCGGGAAGAATCTTAATGGTGCCTTGTAACCCTGTTTTCGGAATGAAAAATTAGTTCTCTTTATGCATGTTAGCCATCTTCTTTTATTTTCACGTGCTCATAAATTTGCATCTTCAACTATGATGGATGTCATGAGATTGTGTTTATTTAATTTTAATGTTTAATGTATGTGATTCCTTGTCATATTTTCAAGGAACCTTTATTTCAAATATATATATATTTTTCTATCATTTTGTATTGCTTTAAGTCGTTACGACGAAAATTCTCCAAGTCTCACATTTGAACTATATAGGCCCCAGGAAAAACTTAAAGATGAGTACCACATCTATAAGAGCACACTAGGATTGACATCCTCGTTAGGTTGTCGTTTCGGTCCTAACATATTGCATAAATAGAAACCTTCGAATTTTTTTATCATTGCCAAAAAAACAATCAACTATACAAAGATGCCCTCTTTCTGGAGAGAAATCACAGATCAACCTCTGACATTATATAGAAAAAAACTAGCAGACACAGTGGTCACACAAGAAGATCAAATAATCTTAAAAATATATATATTTGTTTCTTTGCCACCGCATATAACTTTATTTATTCTAACACATATAGAGACACACAAGCTAGATGATCTATTTAATAGAATGAAATGGATGTTACTTACTTTGTCCATGGGAAAAATTAAAGAAGTGACTATGGAAATTGTACTTAACTCGAGAGATCATTATGAATGAATTTCATAAATACATTGAAGAGATAAAACATGAACATGGCAAGTCAGAATCCAATGATATATCAAGTTACACATGATGGGGATATCTCTGCTTTTTCTGCTGTACCACTGGTAATAGGAAAAATTACATAATCTTATTAAAAAAATAAAAGCAAGATAAATTATGCAAAACACAATATAATTAGAATGAAAATGCTTTAAAAAACTAAATGGTTTCAATGTCAGAATTGCTCTAGGAGCCACTTGTCATTTTCTGCATGAATATCACTAGTACTTCATGTTGCTTGCCACATACTTGCTGCAGTTTCCATTTGCCTCCGCTACTTATTCCCCCATCTCTGTACATTTATTTCCATTCCAACAGGGTAGGGACTAAGCTGCCATGCAACACTTGTTTTAGATCGATTTTGGATGAACCTCTTATAAATTAAACCACAACCACTTAAACTTCTTAAAATGTGGTTTTTTCATACAAATACTACATATAGACATCCGTAATGTGTTTTTTTCATACAAATACTACATATAGACATTTGTAATAGTGTAATTGTTCTACCAAAAGGTTTTTTTCACCAAAATGGGGTGACATAAATCTGCAACAGACCACTATTTTTTATTGTTTAAAATACATTTCTGAATGTAAATACGACTTCAGCATGCTGAAAAACCTCTGAAACACTAATCACTCAAATCAACCCATCTAACAATTTCTCCTCAAATTTCGACCAAAGATACCAGCAAAATATCACTAGAAAAAATCATTTCGTACAACTTTTAGACTCCCTCACATTTTGTCATTCCATTATTATGTACGAATACATGAAATTAAAGTGAACGTGACAGAAAACTATTGTATCCATTAAAGTGAACGTGACAGGGAACTGATGTATTCAGACACATGAAGTACCTGTGGAGATGCTTTTCATTGAAACAGGGCTATCTGTTGCACGGCCAACTGCAGCTTGAAGGCTTCGGGGAAAGTTAAATTAAACACTGTATTTTTGGATTTTTGTTTAAATATTTTGTGCCTCAATTTGTTGGAAATCAGAAACTCGATTTTGTCGTTTTAATAATTGTTAAGTATATTTTGAGGGGTTTAAAGGTTTTTAAATTAATTCACTCATATGATCGAAATTGCAAATATTTACATATTACTACAAACTGTAATTATTCAGTTAGACTTTATTTTGACTAAGCAAAAACTGTAATTATTCAGTTAGACTTTATTTTGAGCAAAAAATTCAGAGAAATCTTAAAACAATTTATTTTCTTCAAATTGAAAAATCAAATAAAAATTCAACAATATATTATTAGAAAAATAAATTATGAAGGTTTCAGGGTATTAAACATAATTAGTTAGAGTGAAATTTAATAATAGATTTTAGATTTTTTTATACATGGTAAAATTTATTATAATTTAGTTGTTAACTGATATTTACATTTAATTGTTGCCTTTAAATGTTGATTGACTTATCATCTTTATTCAAAGGTAATTATGTCATCTAAAAACTTAATTAATGATATGTATGTGAGCAGACTTTCACTTTTGCTAAATATCTTTAGTGTCTAAAAGTTAACCTTTTTTAAAGTATAAAGAAGATAAACTTTTACATAATAAAAAATAAATTCAAATCTTACTTTAAAGAACAATCCTAAAACAACTTAATATTTTTAAAAGATAAAATCATAATTGAACATGAAAAAAGTGGCTTTGTCTAACTGTTTAATGAAATGGTTTCTTTTATGAAATCAGGCAACATAAATTTGCATGACATCATTATTTTTTGTTTTTCTTTAAATCCATTTCTGAATGCAGAAATGGATTAAACATGCTGAAAAACCACTAAAACACAAGGATTATACAGAAATAATCAATCAAATTTACAAGTATAACAATTCTTTGTAAAATTTAGAATAAATGTTCCCTAAAACAATCACCCAAAACAATAATTTCTTAAAACCTTTAAACTACAACTAAAAAAAATTCACATAAAAATAAAGGTTTCCTAAGCCTAAAGACTAAATGTAACTAAATTCTAATCCAACCATATATTGCCCCAAACTTGTAAATCTTTTTTGTTGGATTGCATTTTGACTGAGTAAAACTTATTGCATAATGTGTTTTCCCAGGATATCTGAGTTTATAAATTGTCTAACAGGATCCAGGATCAATAGTATGGAGATTATATTTATCCGACTCATTCAAATACTCAAATATTAAAAACTGTTTTCAAAAAAGTATGAACGTGGTGGTCTTGTTTAAAATCTGGCAAGAAATTGACAAATCAGATTTGAGAGTTTTTTTTTATAATTAGACTGCCCCACGAGTTTTTTAGCAAACTGAATCCATTTCTACATTCAGAAATGAATTTTAAACTACAAAAAATAATAATTTTATGCAGTGCGTGAAAAAAACCATTACTCATGAACAATGTTTATCAGCTCTTTAAATACCCCAATCATAAAAAGCTTTACCCGTATATGATGGTTGTTGTACATCTAAATACTTTCTTACTAGTATATAATTTGCTGTACATCTGACATTTAGACTGGGAAAACTCCTTTTTCAAGGAAATAAATTTTGTTAGTATGACAGTCTGCAAATCAGTAAAAGGAATTCAGGGGTCACCTGTAAGGAATTCAAGGGTCACCTGTTCAACTTCATCACAGTAGGTCAAATATTAAATAACATGTAAAACTTTTATTCTAGTTTTGAACTTGTAACTTTCAAGAAAAAAAACATATTATTAGGTCGAACATCTATTGATCATAGGCATATTTAATAGGTTTTTAGTGCTTAATCAGTTTTGTATGGACAAGATTAAATATTGAAGGAATATTCTTAGTAGTCCCAATAAATCAATGGTTGTGATTTCAACTACTAACTTCCTCACTATTATAAAGACATCAGTTTCCATGTTTATTTTTTTACTTTTACTTAATCATATTTAAAATTTACTATGGTGGCTAGCTGATTGCCACATATGAGTTATTAGGGTTTCATTTTCTATGCCAACCTAAACCTTTGATCTTCACCAGCCATGTTCTCGACACACTGCCTCCTTCCAGCCAACTCCTTCGACTCCTTCCATCCACCTCTGAGGCGTTTCTCTTTCCAAAAAGTTCAGATTTTACAGAACCGTCCTTTCTACGTTCACCCACCACTAATTTGTGGCTGTGCTAGTATTAAACCCAGTCAATAGAATACTGAGAAACCCCTTTTGCTTTGTTTGTTGTCTGTTGCTGTGTTAAGTCATACATTGCTATACTTTCTAACAAATAAGACAAGACAGTTTAGTCGCACGGGCTTGTCACCCACAGATTTTGGTTGAAATAGTACGTGATTTCAAGCTTGCCGTGGTTTAATTCGAGACAATATAGTAAGTCATGTGAATGGACTCCTTATAAATCAATCCATGTGTCTATAACTTCGGTAGGTATTTGTGATTTGTTATCATGGCAGCTATTTGTGATACAGAGAGCCTTAAGCCTCTGTTGCATGCTGCCTTTTTGATGGGATATGTAGGGCAATAGATCTACCGCGTTCTTGGGTTTTCTTGAAGGAACCCACTGAAGTCCTGTCCTTAGGGGTGAGGAGGATCAGCTGCCGAGCGCTTGGGTTGGATGTTCGGCGTGATAGAAGATGAGGTTGGAGGTGGGAAATTGAGATTAAATATGGATATGAAAAAATATATTTTTAACAAAAAGTGTTTTTCATTTTCAATCTCTTTAATGTCACAAAGATGATAGATTCTTTCAACCCATAACTTTTTAAGAATTGTTCAATGCCTAGTCTCACCACATCATCTTCAACTTATAGTTTGTGGACTAACAAATATTTGATTCCTATCATTTTGGACTTACATTTATCAAGTTAGAGGATCTAAAATCATATGGATTTGTTGTATTTGTATTTAAACAAAGGCTATGTTGTTACTATTATTATTTTTTTTAAAGTAGGAAAACTTAATATTTTAATTTTGTATTATATTTTTATCATCTTATTTATTTTAATAATTTTTAATTTATTTTATTTGTATAAATTTGTTTATGTTTTTAATTTATCAAATATAAAAAACAAATATAGATATAATTTTTAATCAAAATTAAGATATTTATATTTACATTGAAACATTATTCTCAATATTTTATGTAAATATTATATTTATAGTATTTTTATTTTTATGTAAATATGGTATCTTTTTATATATATATATATATTTTAGAGTTTTATTTTTTATTTATTTCTACCATTCACTAATATATTGTTGTTATTATTATTTTTTATAAGGTATATTATTTTTTGAAGTCAACATATGATGATTCAAAATGTTAAGCATATTGAATTAGTTTAAAGTTGTGAATTAATAATAATAATAATAATAATAATAATAATAATCTATTTTTAAGGTCACTGTCAAGCTACACCAAATCGATGTATGAGACCTCTTTGTTTGTGGGACAAGGGACCTCCCTTCACCCAACTATTTGACTCATAAAGTCTAAGGAGGTATACATACCCTACCCCCTCTGGATTTGAACTTGTAACCTCTTAAGAGGAAACACATGTTCTTAACCATTAGGTCCACTCAAACTATATACAAACAAAGAGTCTCGAGGTCAAGCCCCCCACATAGCTACTTTTATATATTATATGAAAACTCACTCAATATCCCCATACACTTTAAAAAAAGAAAACAACTAAAACAAAATCCTAAAAAAAT
>SNQJ01S0124660.1:8890-35295 GCA_010110895.2 Picea sitchensis | reverse complement strand
CTTTATTTTTAGGATAGCATTCGAATAAAAGACTAGACGCTTGCCTGCACATACTGTGTATCAGCTCGAAGTATACCAACCCTGGTTTGACAATTTAGTGATTCAGGACACTTAAAAGCTACAATTTAGCAGCCTGACAGTGACTCAATGAAAGGAGGTAGTTTGAGGACTTGCTTTGGTTTGGAGGATTGTGTGGACATGAATATTGTAGCATGAAGAGATTACATGGACATGGGTGTTTCTCTTATCTTAGGAAATATGGTTGAGGGTGAAGCCTAACCATTCCTAGGAATAGAGAGGTAGACATAAGATCATGGCCAAGTGATAAAGTAGTGGGGAAAAGGCAGTTTGGATGTGCATCTCTTGGAGCATATGGTATGAATATGGGGAGAATTTTACCAAGGAAGCCATATTTTTGGACCTAATCACAATTTAAGTGACAAGGGAAAAGTTGGTTGGATGTGAAAAGATAAGATGCATGGATATTACCATTAACTCTTCACAAACTTGTATGCGATGTAGAATGTGTGTAGAATATTGGCTAATCGTTACATGAGGTAGAAAAGAGAGCCAATTTTCCATGGATGACTTTGTTTTGGGGTGACTTTATAGTGTAGCAAGGTGAGGGGCGACCTTGCCTTAGGGTTTGAGGTTGTTGTGCGGATGGGATGAATTTCCAAAGGAAGTGACCAATTTATTCATGAAGGTGTATAGACTCAAGGAATGTTATGGTTGGTCTAACCATTCAACTAGTTCAAGAATTGGGCGAGAACAATAACATGATAAAGGGGTCAAAGTACAGATGCACCATTAGGCTCGAAGTGAAACACTTAGACATTGTGGAGGATATCCTTGACTAAGATTAAATGATGACATCCACAATGAGGAAAGGGTGGACACTTGCATTATTGTTTGCATTTGGATGGAGTGAGAGAGATGTGAACATACAATACTAAGTTCGAGCATGGAGATGCATATTTCAAGAAATGGATGCGACAGTTGGATTGATCACCCAACCGATGCCGGAATTGAGGATAACATTGTGTAGAGACATGACATAGTTGGTCAAAGTATGGGCGCAACAATAATATCACGTGAGTTCAACACTTAGACATTTTTCATGAGGTTGTAGCAACAATTGAGGAAACAACAACAAAACATGGTGTGATCATCGTAGCAGGACAGGTGCTATCTGATTAATCGGTAAGTGTGGAAACAAACAGATCTCCCTAGATCCCACATGAAACTATAACAAAACATAATAGAATACACACTTCACCTTAAACTTCATTATCATATGAACTAGTTTAGTGAGGTACAAGTAACATACCCTTTAAACGATGATTGATCCTCACTAGTATCATCATTGTAGGTCCTTCCTTGGTTTTGTAGAGTAGTAATCCTATCCAAGAATCACAAACCAACAAAGAGGGGAAAAAAAGATATATGTATTCTAATGAAGTTTATGTATATGATCAAGGAATTATACAATAGAAGACAAGATGCTTTTATAGGGAAGAAATTTATTACTATATTAAGTGAATAGAAAGTGGAGAATACAACCCATGCCTTGATGTTGCAAGGTCCCCTTTCGATGGCTCTTTGCTTCAACACACACCTCTTCTCCAATGCCTTGAATGAAGAAGATCCACAATCTGACTTGAAGAACTAAAGCAAAGCTCTCAAGCATAATCTGAAGTAGAACTCTCCATACAAATCTTAGCCTACTCAACCTTAGCCTTTTCCATGAGAGATCCCTCTTTATATAGTGTGAAAGAGAGATGGATGAGGAGATTAGGATGATCCCGCCAAATCATAGAAGCGAGTAAGATCCAAACCGATTAGAGGCCACCTCATCTTCTAGAATATACCCTTCTAGAACATTCATGAAATTAGACTTTTCCCATGCTTTAAGCATTGTCACACCCCATGCACAAGAAGCATGCGACAACCTTGCAGTCCAGATTTAGGGAAGGGTGCGATGATCATGCATCGTCGCACCCCATGCATATAGCAAGGTGTGATGATCTTCCTTTATATGGTTTTTGGAAGAGGAAAGAAAATCACTTTTCTCATGGAGAAAGTCTTCTTTTAATATTTTCAGGGAACATTGACACATGTTTTTATGTGATCACCGAGGTGACCAAAATAATGTGTAAAAGAATGCCCGCCAAAGTATGAAGTTGGAAGTCATGACAGCTGAAATACTTTGTAAGATTTGTGTGTCGAAAACAAGGAGCGCATCGATCAAGAACCTACAAACAAACAAGCATCTGCATAATATCATACTATTTCTGAGGTAGGAATTCCCATGATCAGACTACAAGTGATAAATTTCAAGTG
Organism: Picea sitchensis; assembly: GCA_010110895.2. Classification (NCBI taxonomy): domain Eukaryota; kingdom Viridiplantae; phylum Streptophyta; class Pinopsida; order Pinales; family Pinaceae; genus Picea; species Picea sitchensis. The sequence continues at coordinate 32,952 of SNQJ01S0124660.1, read as the reverse complement.
AGTCATGGCCACTAAACATACATTGTGGTTCCATGTCATCATATTTTGGCATAGCCACCAGGAATACACTGTGGATCTTTGCTCTAAAAGAATTCAAATTCGGAGATAGCCACAAGACATACACATTGGATCTATGTGTCAGTACTAATTCATGGATACTCCATCGCAACCTGGATCAAAATGATAAGATCCAGGGTCTTCATTTTCGTCGTTTTTAAGTACAAATCTAGCCATGTGATTGCAAGTGTCGAGGTCGAACATGGCAGAAACCACTTGATTACCAGTCATTAATGAAAACCGTTAACAAGTGCGAGGGAAATCACCATTGATGTCAATGATTCCCAAAGTACCCTAGTACAATCTAATGAATGTGAATAAATGAGTTGAATTCGAACATCTGATTGAATCTTCCAATCAAGGGTCAATGGTGTGAACCCACTATTGCAAGCGAAGAAACCTGTCATTGAGGCATGCAGGTTCTAAGGTACTAAATGATTTCTATTACTTGTTCCCGGATCATGAGTTGAATTTGACAGGAAAATACTCGTCACAGGAGGGCCTTGATGTATCCCCCATCAATCACATGAAATATGTAACATATTTGAGGTAGATCAGAATATAAAGTGATTCGGAACTGACACAGGGAAGGTTGACATGGTAGAAAATGTATAACTGCAGATGGTCGACTCGATAGAAGGCTTGTTTAGGTTGCAATTCTCTTGAACATATGAATGACACGGCAGTTGTCTTGGTATCATTGAATCAAGGAGGACACAACATATGAATTTGTAGATGGTCAAATTAGAGACAAATGGATTTCCCAACCCAGATACAATGACGAAGGGGGGTGTCATGTTCAAGAGCGACTATTACTTCCACTAACACAAATACAGAGACACATTTCTTTCCCAATTTTCCCCTACCATTTCTGGCGAGTACCTCTTTATTTTTACGCAAGATTGAGGAGGATAACATATGCTTGTATATGTAAGCTCATCCTTCGGATGAGTCCCTCAGTGTATGTTTAACAAACCCTAAGAAGGAGTGGTTCGATACCATATGGATCTTTCGATGTTTATTTAATGAGTCCAAAGAGAGAAAACTCAGGGGTTTTTCATTTTTAGAGAGTTTGAAAAACACTTAAAGAGAACTCCATAAGGTCCTTTTTTATAAGTTAGTCTAACGAGACCGAAAAATGGATAACCTACCGCTCATCAGACGTTTTCTTCAAATACTTTTACGAGTGTGAAAAGAACAAGGTCATTTGACAATCTTTTCATTTTTAAGGAGTATGAAAAGAGATTAAAGGATATTCCATTGTTTTTCGTTTTTTGTGTTTTCCAATGTGAGTTCGAAAAAACGACAAAAAGACTACTCAATTACATTCTCATGGTTTCACGAGCACGAGAAAGAATTAATACTCCGCTCGATTTTTTTCCTGAAAACCCCTAAAAGTATTTCTACATGCGACAAATATACAAAAACAAACCAAAAAGGGGTGGACCCTTGTTCCAACGTGTCATCTCTAGACTTTTTAATCTGCAAAAGTCAACACTTGTAAAGTTGTTAAGACTTTAGGGCACGAATAAATCATAAAAATAGTATAATTTGCAAATGAAAAGTGATAAAAGTTAATAAAATAGGTTAAAAGCACCATTTTACCATTTCATTTGTAACTTTCCACAAATATTTCTCCAAATCCCTATTCTACCCCGATTTTCAACTGTTGATTGCGGAGCACAAAGAGGATCATTTCAAAAATTGTATCCACCAAAGAGGTAGTCTCCTTCTCCTTCATCTTTTCATGGTTTCAAAATTGATTTTCATTGGTTAAATTTATGTTTTTGGGTCAATTTTTAGGGGTTACCCGCGCTTTGAGTTCATCACAGGTGTCCTATATTGGGAACCGTGGAAATATAGGATCATCATAGGTCACCCTATAGGTAGGGTGCGATGACATCCCACTGTGTGAATGTGCAGGCCCGCAATGACCGCAACCCAAAATTTTAAAAAGATGAACCCAACTAGGGAAAACACCCAGGAAAGAAAATTATGTTTCTAATCTCATCTTAGGGTTCCTTGGCAGGTCTTCCTTGGTCAACATGTTGGAATGGTGCGAGAGAGAGAGAAATAAGAAGAATATTAATTCGTCAGGAATGACCTAGGAACAATTATGGCTCTCCGACGGTGTGGGTTACTAAAATTATTCTAGATTGAGGGCATGAGAGCCCAGTTGAGACTACTAGAATACTTGTTTCACATGTGGGATGTGAATGAGCAGGCATTTCACATGGGTATCCACACACTCACCATAGATATCAAGAATATCTATTTCCTGACAGGACTATCTCATCGTGGTTCACAGGTGTCACTTACAGGCAGTAGGGGTGAAGGCAAGCTTATGAGCTACTATGTATGTCATCATTGTGTGTCACGTACTGAGAAACATAGCGGTAAGGTAGTTATCAAGGATGTCCGAGATTTTCCTTTGCAGACTATTCTCTATACTATTGCTCAGTTGGAAGGGAGTGCAGCTCCCCACATGGATTTGTAGAGCTATTTTTCAGTATGCATTGGAATGTATGGATCCCAGGGTCTTCAACTGGTGAGAGGGGGTCCTAAAAATCATGACGAAACAACTTACCAAGTGCAGAAGTGGTGGGTTAAAAAAATTTAGATATGGATCTATTTTGTTGTCCTTATTCCTGGAGAGGTTCCTTGTCCTATGCTTATAGGTGGAGTGGGGTATACCCGCTCCATAGGATCTGAGGATGAAGAGGTGGGTAGATCTCATGGCTCGACATGGAGGTGGTCCCATCGTCAAGTATGGCGATGTATTCTTCCAATGGTTGAGGAATCAACTGTTCATGGTAGAATATTATCCGTATGACGGGATGGATTTATGCGGAGATCTAGATCTAGCTCTTCCTGAAGGTTCCCAGTGCAAGGACATAGGTAAGAAGGAAAAAAAAATTATATAATATTTTTGTTGTTTTTAATGATATAAAATGTTTTTTGTGTTATTTATCTGATGACTAATTGTGCCCTCTCATCAATGCAGATGTGGGACCTTATCATCCTTTGGGTTTATCCCCGATCCAGAGGCAAGGGGAGAGAGGCGTTGAAGTAGGTGTAGTTGTTATAGATCTAGAGGTCATAGAATAGAACCTAGAGGGGATGACCATGCATGTCCTTGATGACATAGTGTATGAGATCCCTAGGCATTATCAATGCCATACAATGGGTGTATCTGCATCCATTGGTCAACTGCTCAGTAGAGTATCATGGGTAGTCGCTTGTTTATAGCGAGTAGCATCCTTGATGCTTTTGTACATGAAGCTATGAATTTCACATTTTTTATTTTTGGTCTTTAGAGAAAAACACTTTTTGTAAACTTTTATCTTTATGAATATGCGGCTTCTACCAGCTTACTTGTTTTTTGTACAAAGTGTGATTGGATTTTATAAATGTCTCAAATGTCTATCTAACACATAATTATCCAATGCATCTGTTAATTTGTTTAGACATCTAGGAATGTGCTGATATTCAATGTAATCAAAATGGTGTTCCAAGAGGTGAATTCGTAAATATACCCTTAGCAAAGTAGGACTCTGGATGGAATAAACATTACTCAATTGTAGGACTACTAACTTTGAATCAAGTCATACAATAAGATGATGGATTCCAAGTGAAACAATGTCAGTTAACAACTCGATAAATGCACTATATTCCGCGATATTGTTAGTTGCATGACCAAGGAAAACACCATGTAGACTGATCAATTCATCCGTAGGTGCATAGATTTCCCAAGCAACAGAAACTAGGTTTTGAGTACTGCAACTGGCGCTTTCAGTGAAGCCAATATAGGGTAGTGAAGACACCAACATCTAGGAACCAAGCACAATGCAAGGTAAGAAGCTGAAGGGTGAAACCAAAAAACGAAAAAGCACACAAGAGTATGATACACTAAAAATACACAACACTCATGCAAAAATGATTTAAGCATAGTACTTCTTCAAGTAAATCCCAATTCTAGGTTCACTCAAAGGAATTCCATCTTAATCCACCAGTTCATAATCCCCTTTCTCCAACAATCATTCACAATATAAGGACCCCGCCACATGGGCTCGAATTTATCGACCCCTAGCAAATCACGATCTTTCTCGTTAAAAAGAACTAGATCACCTTCAGAAAAAACATGTGGTTTGACATGATTGTCATATTGAGATTTCAAACGCTTTTTCTAAGTTTCAATAACTAAGGCAACATCACGACGAGTTTCTTCTAATTGCATCAAATACAAAATATGTTCCTCCTCAGCTGAGGTGTTAGGGAGAAGTTCGACAACTAGTTTCAAAGATGGGATTTCACATTCAATCGAAAAAATTTCTTCGATACCATATACTAAATGGAAAGTGTGAATCTCATGGTAGAGTTAATGGATATCCGATAGGCCCACAATGCTAAGAACAACATCGTGTGCCAATTTGACTTATGAATTCCTACCATCCGTCGAAGCATAGTAGTGAGAACTTTGTTGATTGCTTCATTCTAGCCATTGGCCCGTGGATAATAGGGGGTTGAGTTTTCATGTCGAAGTCCCAACTTCTCAGTAAGTTCCGAAATCATGAAGTTGCGAAAATGACTACCGTGATCAGTAACGATGGCTTGAGGGACACCAAATCTAGTAATGATATGATTGAATATGAAAAATGCTGCAGTTTTCCCGGTATTATCAAATGTAGGCATCGCCTAGGCCCATTTAGTGAAATAATCCACAACTACAATAATGTATCCATGCCCCCCGGTCGAGTGAGGGTTACATGTCATGAAGTCAATACCCCATTTAGAAAAAGGACCAATGGAAACTACAGGGTGAAGAGGAGAAGGATGAGATCAGATATTGTTGTTGTAAGTTTGACAAGAGTGGCATTTCTGGACAACAACAATGCAATCCTTAAACAACGAAGGCCAGAAATAACCATCTCGTAAGATATTTTTGGCAGTGGCATACCCAGACATATGACCTCCACATGGTCCATAGTGACAATCATTCAAATCCTTCTCAGATGCATCGTAGGTGAGACATCGTCAAAAGATGGAATAAATGCCACGACGATAAAGGGTATAAACACGGATAATGTATTGATGGGCTTGATACTGGACACGACAATGATCTGTACTAGAAATATCAATCCAGAAATTTTGGGTTTGGAGATAGATGATAATATATCCGTACCATATGTCATAAGAATTGATCAGAAAGAGGGATTTGTCAGGTAAGGAATCCACTGCCACAGTTTCTGTTTCAGTAGAGGGAAGGTCACATATCAATTTGGAAAAAACCAAAGACTTCTTTGAATTGGCGCGTTCAAAATCCAAATCAAACTCTTGGAGAATAACTATCCATTTAGAGTACATTACCCCAACAATTGTTGAGTAAGGATATGTTTCATGGGGTTGCAATCGTAAATGACCGTGGTTCGATGTAATAGGATGTAGTGACGAAAACGTTGAACAACTTGCACAACTTCCAAGGCCAGTTTCTACACATGTAAATATTTGGTTTCGTTAGTCGTGAGACTCCTACTCAAATATTATATAACATGTTCATCGCGTGAATCATCCTAATTGACTAGAACCATATCAATGGTAGAGTCCGAAGCAACTAAGTATAGGAAATAAGTTTGAATATAATCAGGTGGAAACAACAATGGTGTACAGATTAAGGCGAGTTTCAAAGCTTCAAATTTTTTTTTTACAGTGTCGTCCCATACGAAATCGTAACCTTTCTTGAGAATCCAAGTAAATCCTTTCGTTAATTCAGCGTAGTTGGGAATGAATCGACGTAAAAAGTTTTCCTTGCCTTTCAAACTTTGGAGTTGGCGTAGCATAGAAGGAGGAGGTAAATTGAGAATAACCTCAACCTTCAAGGGGTCTACCCTAATCCCATGTATAGACACGATAAAACAAATAAGTTGTTCGGACTCCACACAAAAAACACATTTGTGTGGATTCAAACGTATGTGATAATAACAACAACGTAGAAAAATGGCCCGTAGATGTCCAGGTGATCTTGACGATGCATAGAATGCATCGGTAGATCGTCTAGATAGGGTTGTACAATGTGATTAATGTCATGAAAACCATAAGACATAGCACTCTAAAAAGTCTCACCATCATTTTTTAGACCAAAAGGTAGTTTTTGGTAGGCGAAGGTTCCCCAAGGGCAAATAAAAGCAGTCCTGTGTTGATCCATGGGCAGAATATTGATTTGACTATAACCGAATAAACCGTCCATCAAGGAGAATATTTCACTCCCAGCATAGTCGTCAATGATCTAGTTAATGAAAGGGATTGGATAATTATCTTTGGGACAAGCTTTATTTATATCCCTATAATATACACAAACATAGATCATGCCTTGTTTCTTGTTTACCGGAGCAAGATTGGACACCTAATCGGTCAAAGCCACAGGATAGAGAAAGATAGCTTTAAGAATTGTTTCAACTTCAAGCTTAATAGCAACAAATTTACATGGATATTCTGGGTGAAGTCTCTGCCGAACTGGTTTATCATTTGGGTAAGTCTTAATCTCATGCACAACCATATCAGGGTTGATACTAGGCATTTCTTCATAACTCCAGGAAAAAACTTCCCAATTTTTTTGGAAAAGGGATTTATAAGTGCAAACCTCATCAGTAGAACATGAGGCACCAATATGAACATTTTCCACGACTCTGGGTTTAATTGATATGTGAAGAGGAAGGGTAGGTGAAATATTACTCAAGTTCCCTTCATACAAAACATTATGTGTTGACTCAGGAATAGAAGAAATAACGACAACGGTAGACAGAGTCGAAATATGTTGGTAACTCTCTATGGTCTCACATTATAAGAAGAGAATATAATGATGATTCCCATCATCCCATGGAGTATCTTCCATAGACATGACCATCATGATCATCTCATCAGTAGGAAAGATCACGTGAAACAGATCAGGAAATGTATCACAGAGAGAAGGAGGAGAAGGAGTTGTTGATTGAATAGCTTGATAAGATGATTCTACCAGACTTAAAGGCATTTGGTTTCCATAACGAAGATAATCACCAGGGCTAGGTACTACCCATGGGTCATAAGACTCAGGGGTTTCATGAATAGAAGTTGATATCATGTTAATCGAGGTGACAAAAGGAGGAGGAATATCGGGTGGTGGAATGGGAAATGTACCCATCAAGGTTGAATCTTTTAAAAGACCCATGCCGACATTTTCATAACCAGGTGGTTTTTTAGACATAAAATGTATGTTTCTAGTATGTGAATAAGAATTAAAGAAGGCTAGTTGGTTGATAGTAACGAATTTTCCTTGGTGTGGAAAATGTAACACATGGAAAAGAGTAGACACAACTGCGCACATGGAATCAATCCAGCTACGGCCAAGTAGAAGGCTGTAATCAAGAGGTGCATCAAAGACCTCAACCTCGACATTAACCGCCTTACCTTCTAACATAATAGAAAACAAAGGAAGAACACCATAAGGTTTAAATACTGTACCATTAAAGGCCTTGATAATATTGTTTGACTCAGTAAGGGAAGGAGAGCCAATAGATTTCCAACAAGTAACAGACATAAAGCAAGTCAGGGCTCCTTCATCAATAACGGTTCGACAAATATTCTTATTTTCCACAACAACTTGGATCTAAAATTCTAATTGAGGAGGAAGCCTTGGAATATGATCTTCCAAGTCAAAGATTATTAAATTAGTATCAGTAGGATCAATTCCACCAATCACCTTTAACATCTCCTTCCGTTGAGTAGGAAAACTTTGAAGGACTTTGAGAGCTGACATCGCAAAGGGTGCTTGCACAAGATCTTATACAATACTGTAGTTTTGGGTAGCATGTGCATGAGGATTAAATGAATACTTTAGAACAAATCCCTTGGGAGGAGGACAAAGAAATGTATCTAGGCTTGGTCGTTCAAGATGAAGAGGACCATTTGGAGGTGAATTTGGTGAAGGAGGTTGAACCAATGGAGATAGTAAATGACCAACTTTATCTTTCGAAGAAGAATAATCTTTGGCTCGAGTTGCGACTACAAATTCATTCTTCTTGGAGTCACCAGTACAAATAAGTACATAAGATGTGGTAGAGGGAGAAGGTTGGTCATGAATGACCAATTGGGCCTGCTGCTGAGAAGGAAAAGGTTGTGACAAGATGGCAGGTGTGGGAGGCTTCCCGTTCCCCTGCAGGAACTTAGTAACCTCGACACATCGTGGACAATCTTTCGTATAATGATCCTCACCACAGATAAGGCAAGGATAACGAGGTTTACGCTTATCTTTTTCATCAGCAGGATGTGTTTTGGGTTTTTCATATTGTTGATTATTATTTTTGTCCTCCTTATTCTTACCCTTTCCTTTCTTTTTATTTTGATTTTTACCGGTAGGTGTAGATTGAACCAAATTAACTTCAAAAGTTTTACCGGGAGAAGGGGTAGGAGTAGGACAGGAGTAGGAGTATTTTGTACATTAGAAGTAGTAGACTTGGGGCTGGTGTGACTAGCTTGTGTAGACTAAGTCTCAACATGAAAAGTGCCAATCACACCATCAACATCATGAGAAGCCAATGGATGTGTTGGGGTAGGATTTGTGGATGGATGAGGAGCATCAGGGATCAAGTCATAGAGTGTGCCTGTTTGTGAATAAACAAGATCTAGATATTGAGCACGACTAATTTCCTTCTCTTCAGTGACAACACCACCCATGGAAACATCATGGGAAATACGCCCAATAAGTGATTTTTTAAACCCCTCGGCCAACAGTTCATCAGGAAGGGCAACTTTGATTAAGCGTCTTCTCCTCCTCCACTCGTGAATATGATCAGAAATGTGAGTGGAATAGGATTGTTTAAATGAACTCAAAATTTCAGTTCATGTCTCATATCGAATTGGAAATTGGTAATGCGTTAAGAAATCCATGGCTAGGGTATTGAAGTCATTAAAGAATCCTTGTGGTAACTCAATATACCATTTGGATTTCGAACCCGTAAAAGTTCGTTGGAAAATTCGTAATCTTATAGATTCATCCATCAATGAGTTGGACAAACCCCAAATATGGAAAGTCATGAAGTGATTATTTGGGTCTTCTCCTGATCGACCATCAAACTTAGTAATGTTGGATGGTTATTTGGTTGGTATGATGGGCCAATAAGGAGAATGAAAAATAGGATCATTCAAAATCCTAGATAAATCCGGTAAGTCCAAATTAGCAAGGAAGGGCAATTGTTTGTTCACTTGAGGAAACTGATAGTTTTGAGGTGGTAATCATGTAGGCATACCAGTAGGACCATAAGCAGACTATAGATAGTTAGATAGTCCTGAAAAATTTGGTTGTGGAGGATTTTGAGTCAAATAGCCCACAGAGGTTGGTTGATTAGGTATGCTCCCTTGGAAAGGAACATTAGACTGAAAATTTTGATGCCAAGTAGGATTCATACAACCTGGATATGGTTGTCCGAGATTAGGAGGTACAAATAAATTAACTTGAGGATGTTTCCCCCCAGACGGTTGTTGATTTACTTGGAAAGGAAGATTCCAAGGTTGAGATTGTAATCTGGGTATACTTTTCCCATAAACTGGGTTATGACCTCCAACTTGAGTTTTCCCCCCAATTTGAGTTTGTCCCCAATTTTAGGTTTCCCCCCAAATTGAGATTTCCCCCCAACTTGAGGTCAGTCTCCAACATGAATCTCAAAACCAGAAGCGACAAAAGGATTGGTGCCCCCAACTAGATTGGAGCTACTATTTCCATGATGATTAGATCCTCTAGAAGAAGGTGGAGGAGGAACGTAAGGCCCCTCGAAGAGAACCTGGGTAGGTGTAGGAACAAAATGACTAGTAACATTATACCCAGGAGGAACAAAAATATTAGACCATCTGGATGGATTCTGGGAAGGAATAGAAATGAAAGTATTCAAAGAATTATACCCAGGGGGAAGTGATGGATTTGATCTAAGAAGAAGTGGTGTTCCAATAGGATCTTGATTGATGACCACAATTCTGGCAAAAACAGTCGTAGCTTGTGGGACCATGGTCGAGTTGGCGACCTAGAGAGGAAGAATTGAGTGAGAACCAATTAATAATTAGTCTGGAACTGAGACTAAATTATTGGTTGTGCCAGTGAAATGATCTAAAGGTATTGTATAAGCAGCGAAATTCATAGGCGTTTGCGATGCCAGGAATGCTAGTTTATCAAAAATATCATGTTCCGAGAAGGTTCTCCAAAAAGAACGAATAGGACCAGAGTTAGGATTATAAATTCCAGCAGTATGAATCAAGGTTATAAATGACTCACTCTGAAAGGATGGATCGTCCACACCAGACTCTGTGTGAGTTCCAGTAGGTATGTTAGTATGAACTTCAGTAACAATTTCTCCCAATGAATTTAGCCAGAGCAAAATTGGATCTTCTCTAAGATTCAATAATGAGTTTATAGGAAGTATCAACTCCTCTAACGGAGTAGAACTTCCAATATTAGAGGCTATGTCATTATTGAATTCTCCTTCAGGAGAGCCCTCTGGTGAATTGGGAAGCAAAGGGACTTAAATTTATGGATCTTCTAGTGGTATCCCTTGCATCCTACATGAACGGTGAGGGCCGATGTTGGCCGCACCAAATAAAGAATGAAACAAATCTATGGCCAACTAGAGAAACAAAGAACGCTCACTAATAAAATATAGAAATCAAACCAAAAAAGAAAACCTTCTTATTTCGAAGTCACTAGTTGGTGATGAAATCCAACGTCACGAAATCAAGACAAGAAGGGGCTGGGAAAATTTATGTTGACGACCTGCTTAATAGAAATCAAACCAATTAAACAAACCTTCTTATTTCAAGTCACTAGTTGGTGATGAAACTAACGCCAATGTGAAATCAAGACAAGAAGGGGCCGGGATAAGCGGGTAGAAAAGTTACGTTGACAACACCTGCTTAACAGACTTACACCCTGGTGCAAGCTCCCACACATAATCGTGGGTATACCCTCCAAGGAGCCCGAGTGAGTTTGATCAATGTCGATTCCAGGTACCGCGAAGACTTGCCCCTCCAAAGTCACCTCGTGTATAGACCCTAAAGAGATAAGCCACTAAGGTTACCAATTACGACAATGATGCATGGGGAAAAAATCAACAGTCTGATCCACGTGCAAAGGTAGGGTATCTAGCCCGAAATCAACTTGAGAAGGTCCCCACATGATTTTCTTCTCAAGTGACCCCCAATAATATGTGCAATCTCTACACTAAAACTGGAAAAGAAAGGTGAGTAACTCTGCTAGTCCTAATGCGACCTCATGATTGACCCTTGTATTAGAAGGGCTTCCCAGGACAAAATGTAGCAAGTGGATTTGAACTCTCCCTATCACAAGATACTATTGTGTGTTTTGATTCTTTGGAAAGTGTGACTTACAACCTATTCCAAATAGCTATCCTAGCTCATGCTGGTGAATATAATTTCTAGAAAATAAAATTTTGTTGATCAATTTTAAAATTACATTGTTTTTAAAGGCTATTGTTTACTCAAAAGGGAAATGGAAATGAAACTGATGACGTATGCGACCTTGACCCAATAAACTACAAGAAGAGATGATTATGCAATCTTTCAATTTGATGAACTCTAATTACAACAGCGAGAAGGTATATCTTTATGAAATACAAAAGCTACGAAACACAATTTCTCAATTTTTGAATGAACAAAATTCCAAATAATCAAAAGCTACAAAGTTTTCCAAATTTCTCCTTTAACAAATATTTTGAATGCAATAATTTTATTGTGAAATATCACTAAAAAGAAGAATGACTTCATTTCTTTCTTTCTCAAAACATATCAGAGACGTAATGAAGAAAATAAAGCGTAATCCATGAAAATTAACACACTCTCAACACAATTCTCAAATCAAACCCATAATGTAGAAAACAAATGAAATGATAGGAAATCCCTTTGTCAAATGCAAACAAAAATTTTTCTTAATCAATAAACAATCGAGAAAGTAAAAACAATCCAAAACTTCAAATAAATCAAGGACTCCTTGTGAAAAAAGCACTCAAGATGGAGATCTAGAGATTATACCCTTGTGACAAGAATCAAAAGCAAAAACTTGCAAAATTTACAAAGAAAAATTTCCAATTTCTGAAAACTAATCAAATGAAAGCTTCAAACTTATAAATCAATCAATCATTGCTATTAGAATTTCATACCAGACAATTGAGGCAAAACTAGGTGAAAAAAGAAAAATTAGCTACCTCCAACAATTTCTACAGGAATCGTCGCGGGTTGCAGTGGAGCACAGTGCAAATATGTATGGTCATCACATGCTGCCAATAAGGTATAGTGCGACATCGTCGCACTAGTCCGCACTAGTAGAGTGCGAAGTCATAGGATCATCGTGGTTTTTCTATATAGTATAGTGTGACGATCTTTGTAACTAAAGGAAAATGGAAAGAAAGACAAAAAATCTTACTGAACCTTTAGACCGAGGGAGTCGAGATGGATCACCCACAGACTCAGAGAATGAAATTGACCAAAAGAAGGTAGGATAAAATAAAATAAGAGGCAAAAAACCAAAAGAGACTCATACTCCCCAGTATGGCCACCAATTTTTTTATCGTATTAATCGGTAAGCGTGGACACAAACAGATCTCCCTAGCTTCCATAGGAAACTAGAACAAAACAAAACAGAATACACACTTCACCTTAAACTTCATTATCATATGAACTAGTTTACTAAGGTGCAAGTGAAATACCTTTTAAACGATGTTTGATCCTCGCTAGTGTCATCCTTTTAGCTCCTTCCTTGGGTTTGCATAATAGTAAGCCTGTTCAAGAATCACAAACCAACAAAGAGGGAAAAAAAATATACATGTATTCTAAATTATAATGAAGTTCATGTATATGATCAAGGAATTATACAATAGAAGACAAGACTCTTATATAGGGAAGAAATGCATTCCTGCATTAAATTAATAGAATGTGGAGAATGCAACCCATGCCTTGATGTTGCAAGGTCCCCTTTCATTGTCTCTTTGCTTCAACAGAAACACTTTTGCTCCAAATTCCTTGAATGAAGAAGATCCACAATCTAACTTGAAGAACTAAAGAAAATCTCTCAAGCATAATCTGAAGTAGAACTCTCCATGCAAATCTTAGCCTATTCAACCTTAGCCTTTTCCATGAGAGATCCCTCGTTATATAGTGTGAAATAGAGATGGATGAGGAGATTAGGATGATCCCACCAAATTAGAGAAGTGAGTAAGATCCAAATCGATCAGAGGTCACCTCATCTTATAGAACATCCCCTTCTAGAACATTCATGAAATTAGACTTTTCCCATGATTTAGGCATCATCGCAAATAAGAGGTAAAAAGCCAAAATAAATTCGTACTGCCCAGTTTGGTTGCCAATTTTGTTATCGGATTAATCGGTAAATGCGGAAACAAATAGATCTCCCTAGATCCCACAAGAAACTAGAACAAAACAGAACAGAATACACACTTTGCCTTAAACTTCATTATCATATGAACTATTTTAGTGAGGTACAAGCAACATACCCTTTAAACGACGCTTGATCCTCGCTAGTATCATCCTTGTAGCTCCTTCCTTAGGTTTGCAGAGTAGTAAGCCTGTCCAAGAATCACAAACCAACAAAGAGGGAAAACAATGATATATGTATTCTATTGAAGTTTATGTATATGATCAAGGAATTATACAATAGAAGACAAGATGCTTTTATAGGGAAGAAATGCATTACTGTATTAAGTGAATAGAAAGTGGAGAATACAACCCATGCCTTGATGTTGCAAGGTCCCCTTTTGATGGCTCTTTGATTTAACATACACATTTGTTCCAATGCCTTGAATGAAGAAGATCCACAATTTGACTTGAAGAACTAAAGCAAAGCTCTCAAGAATAATCTGAAGTAGAACTCTCCATACAAATCTTAGCCTATTCAACCTTAGCCTTTTCCATGAGATATCCCTCTTTATATAGTGTGAAAGAGAGATGAATGAGGATATTAGGATGATCCCACCAAATCAAATAAGCGAGTAATATCCAAACCGATTGGAGGCCACCTCGTCTTCTAGAAGATCCCATTCTAGAACATTCGTAAAATTAGACTTTTCCCATGCTGTAAGCATCGTTGCACCCTATGCACAAGTAGCATGAAACAACATCACCGTCCAAGTTTAGGGCAAAGTGCGATAATCAGGCACCGTTGCACCCCATTGCATATAGCAAGGTGCGATGATCTTCCTTTATATGGTTTTAGAAAGAGGAAAGAAAATCACTTTTCTCATGCAGAAAGTCTTCTTTTAATATTTTCAGGGAACATTAACACATGTAACTAATTAATTTTAGAGACATGCAACTAAGGAGATCAAGAAATAAACAATCTTTGCAACGTAGAACTAAACAACCAATGAGTAGAAAAAGTTTCACCAATCACTTTGACCTATTGAACAATGAGATCGAATGCTATAACTATCATAACTTCAGCCACAAAGATGCAAATTGCCATCTGAAGAATTACAAAGCAGATCCAAGGATAAAACCCTTAGCTAGAAATGGCAGCACATGGAAAAAGAAAGATAGTGAAAAATGTGGTCTAGTACTTTCAGCTCAAAAAAAAAAAGACACCTGGTATATAGACTTTTGGGCTCGAGATATGATCACTTTCATGACGGTTATTATACATTTTTTCCACATGTACATATGTGTTTTGCATCCTTTAAAGGAGTTTTTTGAAGAATTTCATGATAAAATGGTATGATCGCCATAAGGTACATGTAATTCATATTTAATGATTGAATCAAGTATAATTCATCATTTTTTATGATTTCTAAGAGCTAATTCATGTTTTTTGGTGTTACAAGGAAAAAACACACTATGTTTCTAGTTTCGGCACTTGATCTGGCACTCGTTCCAGCACTCGATCCGACACTCTATCCAACACTCTGTATTGCACAGAAATGGAAGGCGAGTTGGAGGTTAAGGTATTGGCGGCCAGTGACGGGAAAATAGCGCACGTGGTTTTTTTTTTCCTTATCCCCTCCAACTATTGAACTCTAGACAACTCAATTTCAGTTGTCCAAAGAGGGCGATTATTGGCTTCTTCTAGTTTGTCAGTTAGGGCATCATTTATTGTATTTTGTCGAAATTAGAAGTGGTTCGACCCTCATGTCGTAGACCACTTGGTATGTAATCTTATAAATACCACTAGGATGGTTAGACGATAGTTAAGCAAGTAGCATAAGCATTACAATTGTTAGAAAAATGATTTTACTCTATTTTGAGCTTTCACATTGCTAAAATTATGCTAGAACTGTGTTTTTGGATTTTTATGGTGAATTTGGCCTGTTGAGTTCATGGTGTGCTTTTAGAGAGTGACCACGACTTGCTGGGGGGCACACCAGCAGTCTGGTAACTGTCTTCGTGTTTTTTTATGTATTTCCTAATTTAATTGTTGTCTTTTATTTTCTATACATGTATATTTTTATTGTGTTAATTAGTTTGTGGTAGTTCATTGTTTTGCTTCTCTTTTGCAGGTTAGATGTTGATACATATTATCATGCATTGATTTTATAGACTAGGAAAAGACTTGCAAGTCTCTCTCTCTTAATACTAACCCCATATGTAGTTAGATTATGCTTTCTTTTATGATTTTACAGTTAAGTTTAAAACAGATTTTTAATTAGATAGAACAGAGTTTTTAATTTGGGTTTTCTTTTGACAAGGATTGATGGATGGATAGATTTAATTCCATTTTTTAATCATAGCCTTCTCATCTTATTTTTATATAGAAATTGTTTTTATTAGTTGTTGGTTAATATAATTGTTAGATTACTTTTTAATATCATTTTTTAATTTTTGTTTTTAGTCATTTCTTTATTGTAGTTTGAATGGTTAGAATAGACATAGTGTAGTTTCATTTCACCCAATCTCCTTTCCTAGAATTAAAATTCAATTACATTTCTTAGTTAATGGTTGAATATAGTTTTTCTTACATAGTGTAGAAGTATAATGATGATCTCGTTATGTTGTTGATGGTTTGTACATGAATATGCAGAGTATTTAACATTATTTTTGTCATGGCTAAGTTTTCATTGGATTGTTTACTCCACACCTTTCATTTTTCCATTGAGATTAGTATTGAGCTTATACCATTGGAATTCTCCTTTGTTGTCAAGTGCCATCGAGATATTATCCGACACTGAAGACATTCACACAACCACCAACATTATATTTGAACTGTCATAGGTTAAAGAATAGTTTTCTTGCTTTCATAGATATAGTTTATTGCTTTCATAGATTAGAATAAAGTATTATTTGTTGTTGTAGGATAGATAGACTTTGCTTTGATAGATTAGAGAGTAGTTTGATTGTCATATATTAAGAATTATGTGTTAATATTTATTGCTTTCAATAGAATAGATTTCCTTTCATGCATTGCATTGAGCATTTAGTCCAGTTGCCTCTTAGAATTCCTTCCATGCATTAGAAATAGTTTTGCATTAGGCATTTAGTCGGCTTGCCTCTTAGGCTAGATAGTTGTTCAATGAGAAGTTTTTTCTTGCAGTATTTAGTTTCCTTTGCTTACTTGTCTTTTTCTTTAGTAGGTTATTTAGGTGCCTTTACTTACTTGTCTTTTGCTTTCATAGATTAGAATAAAGTTTTATTTGTTGTTGTAGGATAGATAGACTTTGCTTTGATAGATTAGATAGTAGTTTGCTTATCATAGATTAAGAATTAGTTGTTAATATTTCTTGATTTCAATAGAATATATTTCTTTTCATGCATTGCATTGAGCATTTAGTCCAGTTGCCTCTTAGATTTCCTTCCATGCATTAGAAATAGTTTTGCATTAGGCATTTAGTCCACTTGCCTCTTAGGCTAGATAATTGTTCAATGAGAAGTTTTTGCTTGCAGTAGTTAGTTGTCTTTGCTTACTTGTCTTTTTCTTTAGTAGGTTAGTTAGGTGCCTTTGCTTACTTGTCATTTTTGGCGTCGTTGTCGGGGAGTTGTCTCAAGGTAAGAAGTAATTAGGAATTAGACCATTTCTAGACCTTAGCATTAGTTTGGTGGCAAGGTAACTTTAAGACAAGAGGTAAGAACTTGCGCATCTGCTATAGCAGGTTCCCCCAAAACCAATGGTAGTTTTTCTTTTTGTTTTTGTTTGCTTTCATGAATAGACCTAGGAATAAAATGGTAGCTTTTTCTTTTTTCTTTTTCTTTCTTTAATGAATAGGCCTAGAGACCCACAAGGTAGATACATAAAATCAAAATAAGACCTTTCAACCAAGGTTCCTTCTAATATCTTTGGGGGAAGTAACGTTCCGCTTATAAAATCCGCAGACCGATACCGAAAAATAGAAGCTAACTCAACTCAAAGAGCTAAAATCGTCTCTGAAGAGACTAACATAGGGTGCACTATAGAACAAGAAATTGAAGCATCAATCATATTAGGAAAGGAGGCAAGACCACCCGAGCCTTTTGCAGAACCAAACAATACAACCTTTGCTTTTACACCACCACCAGGGGACCCAAATTTTAAGGACATCATAGACCCTGAACAAGTGAATCTTTTGTTTGGTAGTTCAGCCAATGTAACTATCTCTCAAATTGACACAGAAAATTTGGCACCAATAGTCTCAACTGGCCCGAGTAAAGTCCCAGACATCCAATCCATAGGAAGACCTTTCCATCAAAGGGAAACCTTGTTTTCTTCAAAGGTAAAACCACCTAGGTACTCTCTTTTCAGAAATCAAGCCAATATGGATGATTAGGAAGACCATAAGATTGTAAGACACGGGGAGGAAGAAGAAACTGGAAACCAAAACGAAACTACCTTTGGATTTCCGATTTTAGACACAACTCTGAATGTCAACATGAAGAATATTCCTCTCTCAGCATTGCCTACCTTTTATGGTAAAAACAGTGAAGATCCAGACACATTCCTATTTGAATTTGACATCTTGTGTAGGAGCTACAACTACATACAAGATGCCCAGAAATTAAAACTCTTTCCTGCCACCCTCAAAGACTCTGCACTAAGATGGTTCATGGGGTTGGGAGAATCCAGTATTAGGTCTTGGGAAGCCATGAAAGACATATTTCTCAAGAAGTACCAATACTACTGCAAGACCAAAGATTCTCGTAATGACATCTTTAAAATCCAACAATTAGAAGTCGAGACCCTCGAAGGTTATATGGAAAGATTTGGTTATATCTCCTAGAAGTCAAAATACCATGACCTCCCAGAGGATGCAATTAGGGCTCTTTTCCTTAAGGGAATTTCAGAAGAATGTTTAGATATTCTTAACTTGATGGCATCAGATGACATCTCTCATTAACCATTTGTTGAAATATGTGAAATATGTAAAAATTATGAGAGAAGAGATAGGGAACCTTTTATAAAACTTTAAGACTGACATATTAAGAACAATAGGTTCCCATTTGGATACCCTTAAACTCAAACAGAAACAGGAGGAGGAAAATGTAGCAATGAGCATATATTGCCCAAGATGTAGGAGGAAGCATTCCTCAAGGGAGTGCCCATTAGATAACATTTCAGTTTGTGGCTTCTGTATAGAAGACCTATGACTGAAAACTTTCCATCATTGCCCGTTTTATTAGCCATCTATAGGAGTGGAGATCCTAGGGAGTCTTCTTATGCACCTAGGAGGCCATGGTAGCCTAGTAATCAACCCACATACCTGGATCTACAGTCTCAAGTTCCACCCTATTACCAACAATAGTGGAACTCACCAGGTTGGAAAAATTGGTCTACTCAGTACCAACATCCTTAGATTCAAGGATGGAGGGGAGGACACAACCAAGGAAACCCTCAAGCTCCACCTATCCCTATGTCCAACCATCCTTATCCTCAATTTGCATCGAACACTCTACAACTTTTTCCAGGTTTTGTTCCACCACCTTTACCTCCTATTCCACAACAAAAACCACTACAATTTCAAAATGAAATCTCTCATGCCGAACCACAATAATAAGCCCCCTCAACATCTTAACAATGTTGAGATGCAGGCTTTCCTGACATATGTTATTACTCCTATTCCATTACAGGAAATTCAACTAAGATCGGGAAAAGTTTTAGATAGGTAGAGACCTTCAGTAGTCATCCAGGAAGAGAAAGAAGAAGAAACCACCAAACAACCCATGGATGACACTAGGTGGGAATATGTTATTATCCCTAAGAATCAAGAACCCAAGCTCCCCCAAAATGAACCTTTACAAATTACGAAGGTCCCTCCTTATCCATACCGATTGCTAATTGAGAAACCTACCACCCGATTAGAATTTGACATTTTGAATGAATTGAAAAATATTTGTGTCAAAATCCCCCTACTTCAAGCCATTAAAGACATTCCAATCTATAGTAAGGTAGTCAAATAATTGTGTATTAAGAATCCAGGTAGGAAGCAAAAGGACCCTCCTACAGTACATTTGGTAGGAGGACTTTCCAAATACATATCAGAGAAGCCAAAACTAGAAAAATATGGGAATACAGGAAACCCAGTAGTGACCATAACCATTAATGAGGTCTCCATTGGAAACACTCTCATACATCTAGGGGTAGCCATCAATATTACGACCGCTACTACCTAGGAACAATTACAGTTACAACCTCTTCTTCTGCCTACCCCAACCATTTTGGAATTAGCAGATAAGACTAGGGATATACTTGAAGGGATTTCAGATGATGCCGTGGTTACTTTAGCCTCGTGGGAGTACCCCATAGATTTTCTTGTCATTCATTCAAAGGATCCTGCCAGAGGCCACCCCGTTATTTTGGGAAGACCTTGGCTAGCCACAACCAATGCATTTATTAGTTGTAGAGAAGGAGAAATGACCATGTCAAATGGTTTCTCTATCCAGAAGCTCACCATTTACCCTCCATATCAACCTATTATGGAGAATCTACGGTGGCTTGAATTTCCATATGAGAACGAAGACTGGGAAGAACCCGTATTGCCTAGTGACCATGCAAGGGAAATTCAGGAGCATACACCAGAAAATGTGCTAAACCAATTCATTTTTGCTTTCACATGTGTGGATTTTCCACAGTCATTTCCCTAATTTGAGTACATGTTTGGGGAAGAATTTCAAGAATAATTAGACCCATCCATTTTGTCTCCAACATCTTTTATTTTTGAAATAGATGAGTCTGCCATGTCTTATACTATGCCCTACGAAATTAGTCTAGGGAAATTTTTACATATAAACTTTGGGCTAGATACAGACCAACATAAATAGTTAGTAGATATCCTTAAAGAACAAACATGAGCATTTTCCTGGGAATACACTGACATGAAGGGTATACACCCTGACACATGCATCCATCACATATATACCCAGGGGGAAGTGACACCTATTAGGCAACCCCAAAGAAGGATGAACACAACACTCAAAGACATAGTGAAGGAGGAGATTCAAAAGTTTCTAAATGTCGGATTTATATATCCCATCTCCGACAGTAAGTGGGTATCCCTGCTTGTAGTGGCTCCAAATAAAGTAACCAAGAAATGGAGAATTTGTGTTGATTTTCGGGAACTCAACAAAGACATTATGAAAGACTACTTTCCTCTCCCTTTCATTGACCAAGTTCTAGATACCTTGTTTGAAAAGAAGTATTTCTCCTTTCTAGATGGGTACAATGGCTACAACCATATTATTATAGCACCCGAGGACCAGGAGAAGACTACCTTTACTTTTCCTTGGGGCACCTATGCCTATAGGGTCTTACCATTTGGATTGTGTAATGCTCCTGTCCCATTTCAACGAGCAGTATTAGGGATATTTTCCAATCTTATTCATGATTGTGTGAAGGTCTACATGGATGACTTCACAGTCTATGGAAACACTTCCCATGAAGCCTTAGAAAACTTAGAAAAAGTCCTCATCAAATGTCAGGAAATGAACCTATCTCTGAGCCATGAAAAATGCAAAATGTTGTTAACTGAAGGAGTGGTTCTAGGACATCATGTTTCATCTAAAGGGATAAAATTTGATCCTACAAAGATTGAGGTCATTATTAGACTTCCACCCCCCAAGACTCAGAAAGAGGTGAGAATATTTCTTGGACATGCTAGATATTACTGCGGTTTATTGAAAATTTTACAAAGATTATTGCACCTATGTTTGGATTATTGATAAAAGATGTTGATTTTGTTTGGACTTAGCAGTGTCAAACTACCTTCGAAACCCTGAAAGATAAGTTGTCTGTGGCACCAGTTCTTAGAGGGCCTAATTGGACTCTCCCATTTCATATATCCATTGATGCCTCTAACACCGTAATAGGAGGGGTATTAGGGCAGAGAGAGGACCAATAGTCGTATGCTATTTATTTTATAAGCAATAACTTGTCCCCTGCCGAGTTAAACTACACAGTCACCAAGAAAGAGTTCTTGGTAGTTGTTCATGCTATTAACAAGTTTCGTCATTACATTACAGGTTATGAAGTATTTGTACACACCGATCATTCCGCCATTAGGTTCCTCATGAACAAACCTATAACTAATGGCCGAGTGACTAGGTGGCTCTTATTATTGCAAGAATTTAATATCACTATGCTTGACCGACCTGGAAAGGATAATGTAGTAGATGACTTTCTTTCCCAAATAAAAAATGAGGATGATGATATCCTTGTAGAAGATATTTTCCCAAATGAGCACCTCTTTGCCCTTTCTGTCAATAACCCATGGTTTGTGGATATGGAAAACTATCTGGCCAATAGGAAGTTACCGTCTCATTTGTCACCTCATGAAAAGCTGAAAATTATTACACAGAGTGTTAATTATTCTTGGTTTGGTCATGATATTTTTCGCACAGGTCCTAATTTGATTATTCGTAGATGTGTCAGAGAGGAAGAGGTACCTGATATACTACGAAGTTGTCATGATGGACCATGTGGTGGCCATTTTTCTGACAAACATACAACATATAAGGTATTACATTCAAGTTACTATTGGCCTAGAATTTTCAAAGATGCTTCCAAGTATGTGAGAAGTTGTGATAGTTGCCAAAGGATAGGAAGACCTACGTCATCTGACGAAATGCCTTTGCAGGACCAAGTTATGATAGAACCCTTCGAAAAATGTGCCCTTGACTTTGTAGGACCAATTTCAACCATGTCCCATAGGAAGAACTATATTTTGGTTTGTACGGACTATGTCACCAAATGGGTAGAGGCAAAAGCCCTATTTAGGGATACAAAGAAGTCTGTTATCGAATTTATCTATGAACACATATTTACCCGCTTCAGTGTCCCTTGTGAAATTGTTACTGACCAAGGCACTCAGTTTACTTCCAAGATGATGAAAGAGATAATAGATAAATATGGGATTAAACATCGTAAATCTTCTCCATACCACTTGCAAGCCAATGGTCAGGTAGAATCCACAAGCAAAGTTATGGAATCCATCTTGACCAAGATTGTTCAGTTCCGTCATTTGGATTGGGCTGATAGGCTCTAATGGGCCCGAGATATGATCATCTTCATGATGTTATTATACACTTTTTTCCATATGTACATATGCATTTTTTATCTTTCAAAGGAGCTTTTTGAAGAATTTTATGGTAAAATGATACAATCGGCATGAGGTCGTATAATTCGTGTTTTGTGATTCAATCAAGTTTAATTTATCATATTTTATGGCTTCCAAGAGTTAATTGATGTTTTTCTGCTATTACAGGGAAAAATGCACCATGTTTCTTGGTCCGACACTTGATCCAGCACTCGTTCCGGTACTTGATCTGGCACTCGTTCTGGCACCCAGTATTGCACAAAAATGCAAGGCAAGTTGGTGGTTATGGTATTGGCGGCCAGTGGTGGACAAATCAAGCACATGGGTTTTGTTTTTCAGCGCCCCCTCCAGCTACTAAGCTCAAGACAACTCAATTTTAGTTTTCCAAAGAGGGCGCTCATTGGGTTCCTCCGTTTTGTTAGTTATGGATGTATTTAATGTAATTTGCCGAATTTAGAGGTAGGTCGACCCTCCTGTGGTCAACCACCTGGGTTGTAAGCTTATAAATACCAATAGGATGATCATTAGATTGTTAACCAAGTAGCATAAGCATTAGAATTGCCAGAAAAATGATTTTGGTATGTTTCTAGTTTTACATTGCTAGAATAGTGCCAAAACTGTGTTTTTGGATTTTTATGGTGAATTTGGCCTGCTGAGGTCGTGGTGTGCTTTTACAGAGTGACCACGACTTGTTGGGGGCCCACCAGCAGTCTGGTAACTGTCTTCATGTTTATTCTTCATTTCCTAATTTAAATTGCTCTCTTTTTATTTTTTGTACATGTGTATTTTTATCGTGCTAATTAGTTTGTTGTAGCTTATTGTTTTACTTCTCTTTTGCAGGTTAGATGATGATATGTGTTAGTATGTGTTAATTTTGTAGATTAGAAAAGGCTTGCAAGTCTCCATACTAACCCCAAGTCTCTTTACTAATTCCATGTGCAATTAAAAAGTCTCTCTCTAACTATACTAACCCTGCATGTAGTTAGATGATAAATTGTGCTTTCTTTTATATTTTTACAGTCAAGCTTAGAACAGATTTTTAATTAGAACAAACCATAGTTTTAATCTGAGTTTCTTCTGACAAAGATTGATGGATGGATAGATTTGCTTCCACTTTTTGAATCATAGCTTGCTTACTTCAGTTTTAGATAGATTTCACTTGCTTAGTTATTGGTTAAATGTAATTGTCAATTCATTTTTTTATATCATGTTTTTAATTTCTGTTTTTAGTCATTTTCTTATGATAGCTTGAATGATTAAACTAGACATAGTATAGTTTCCTTTCATAGATTAAGATGCAATTGAATTTTTAAATTAGATAATGATGATCTAATCATGATGTTGATGGTTTATACATGAATATGTAGGGTATTTAACATTACTTTTATCATGTCTAAGTTTTCATTGGACTATTTACTTCACACCTTTCATTTTTCCATTGAAATTAGTATTGAGCTTACACCATTAGAA
>SNQJ01S0124659.1:26574-45424 GCA_010110895.2 Picea sitchensis | reverse complement strand
CACTGGTGTACTGTGCATGTGTGTGATTGTTTATTTATTACTGCTCATTATTGGATAATAATTCTACATTGATATAACATTTGAAGAAAAATGATTATAATTACATTATTACTGATTCACCCCCCCTCTCAGTAATCCAACATCTCTTGCCGCAGTGTGGTCCATCTGATGTACTGGTCCTCATATTTTCTAACATGGTGATACTGCTCCTTTACTGCATCCACAAAAAAATCCCAAGTGGGTTCTACCCCATATATTCTAGACTCCTCTTTGGAAATTTTCTTCCAGTAAGTTTCCCACCAATGTTTGACATGAGGGAGATCTTTAAGGAGTGCGAAGGTGACCTTTTCTTTGTTGAAAAAATTGTGAACAGAGAAATAACTTTCTAGTAGAGTTAACCATTTTTCTAGGGCTTCTTCATCTATCTGTCCTTCAATTATAGGAATATCAAAATTAACTTGTACCTTGAAAGGAAATGTTATTCCAAAGTGGTCACTTGATGAAGATGCGCCTATTTATATCGGTAGGCATTGAAGAATGCGGGAAAAATTCTCCATCATTTCATCCCTCTGTCGTGTGAGAGCTTGCTCAAGCAATAGACTAATAGGATCGTCTGCTCCATCATTTTTCTTTTCTTCCATCATTGATGGTTTATTGGGTGTGCGAGAGAGATTGTATTTAAGAGAGACAAGCTCGAGACCCAACTTGCTATACTCGAACCTCGCCGGGGACATGCACTGAAAAAACAATCAAGAACAACCTGCTCTGATACCACTGATCGAGATTATTTTCAGCACAAAATGAGATCGGAGATATAATAAAGAAATGCACAGGGATATAACATATATTCAATAATATGACAAAAATGTATCAGAGATGCAACAATAAAC
The DNA here is from genome assembly GCA_010110895.2 of Picea sitchensis. Lineage (NCBI taxonomy): Eukaryota > Viridiplantae > Streptophyta > Pinopsida > Pinales > Pinaceae > Picea > Picea sitchensis. The sequence continues at coordinate 44,534 of SNQJ01S0124659.1, read as the reverse complement.
ACAGATATACAGTAATACCTGATTTCTATTAATGAAATAAATGTACAGAGGCTGTAAAAATACAGAGTGAAAGACTCGCTAGAATGGTGGCAGCTTATCTCTGAGAAGAGATGTGACGACTACTCACATTCACAAGAAGATGATTACAATGACGCTCTAAAGGCGTTTTTACAATAAACAGGAATGCCAAAAACCCTAGACATCCAAAAACCTAACCCTGGGAGATGAAGCGCCAAAAGTCATGTGGGCCCCGTTTGGGTAAATTAGTACATGAACTTCCTGGGTTTGTAACTTTTGCATACGATATCCATTTTAGGTGTATGATAGATAGTTGGAAAGGTACCGTCAAGGAGATTCATTTTGGGGTCTCAATAATTCCTTCGACTATCATTGAGAACCTCAATATCGAAAAACCTTCATTTGGGCCCTAAAAATTGCCCCGGAAGTTAAAAACTGCTAAAAATAGTAAATTTCCAAGTTTGCCAGAAAACTGTTTTGAGCCAGTTAGAAAAGGTGGGTGGCCACCGATATCCACCTGGATCAATACTCCCTCCTTAGGAAGCAATGGTATCCACTTCTTTGAGTTCCCGGGGGAGAGGGAAAAGCATTTGCTGAATCGACATCTTGGTGAGCTGCTTGCCTTGTTGGAGACGTTGCGCTGCTCAGTTTGTGGAAGTCTGTCATGAACCTGTTGAGGATGAGGCTGTTTAACAAGTTGGGCTACATGAGAGGACAATGCGCAGAAGGAATCTTTGCGCTTTGCCACAACCTTGTCGACCTGCTTCTATTGGATAGAAGGTGCTTAGGGCGAAGCTGTAGTGGTTGCAGTGTCCTTTTGTTCCCCTTTTGAAAAGATTATGAAGAAGATGAATTTTGCAGTATCAGATACTACCTTGCGACACTTTTTAGGTGGAATAGTAGTCAGAACTATCTATGGTACTCTGTAGAGATGACCCCCCAAAGAAAAAATGACACTGCGGGGTCGAGACTGATAATCAACATGGTGCTTCCACATATATGGTTGGCCCAAGAGAACATCAAAGACATATGGAGGGGAAACATCACATAATACCTCATCCTTGAAGGTTTGGATGCCATATGACAATCAACATTGTTGGCTGACACGAAGATCTCAACCTTGGGGAAGCCACCCAATGTTGTATGGTTGTGGGTGTGGTGTTGTCGACAGTCCCAATTGTTTGACAACCTCTGCTGAGATGAGGTTCTTCTGGCTTCCGATATCAACAATAAAATGTAGTAGGGTCCCCTTCACCCACATCTATGAATGAAAAAGGCGTTCCCCCTTTTCAGGATCTGTTAGTTCTTCTGGTTGAATTGTGGCAGTCATGACAATAGCAGTGGGGTCTGCATCAATGATCTGTCCTGCGTCTCCTTGTCTTTGACCTCGGCCAGCAATGACTGTTTTGAGTGACATTCATTAGTTTTTTGCCAGGGGATTTTGTGGAAATCGCACCATTTTTGGTGTCCTTGTTTGTCTTCCCGTGACCCTTATTTTCATGTGGCCTGGACTGGTTTTTGGGAGAATGTCCGCTATGGCCATCTTTGTCATACTTTGGTTGTTGCAGATTTTCATACTTGAACTCCTGTTTATTCTGGTGCTTAAATTTTTTCTTGATTTTAACAACATATCGATAAGCAGCACCGAGTGATGAGATGTCCATAAATCCATTTCAGTTTGGATGTATCTTTGTAGAGCCCCACGGTATTTCAGAACCAAATGTCATTCAGAGTCTTTGATACCTATCCTTCTACACAAGTTATGGAAGGTATTGGTGAACTCCAAAACTACTTGGCCCTGTCTCTTGCCGCAGTGTGGTCCATCTCATGTATTGGTCCTCATAGTTTCCAATAGGGTACTACTGTTCCTTTACCGCATCCACAAAAAAATATCAAGTGGGCTCGGCCCCATATATTCCAGACTCCTCTTTAGAACTTTGCTCCCAGTAAGTTTCCCACCAATGTTTGACATGAGGGAGAGATTCAAGGAGTGCGAAGGTGATCTTTTGTTTGTCAAAAAAATTGTGAACAGAGAAATAACCTTCTAGTAGAGTTAACCATTTTTCTAGGGCTTTTGCATCTATCTGTCCTTCAAATACAATAATATAAAAATTAACTTGTACTTTTAAAGGTGAGGTTCTTCCAAATTGGCCTCTTAATGAAGATTCTCCTGTTGCTATCGGCATGCGTTGAAGGACATGGGAAAAATTCTCCATCATTTTGTGCCTCTGTCACGTGAGAGATTGCTTAAGCAACAAATTGATAGGATTGTCTGCTCTGTCGTTTTTCTTTTCTTCTGCCATTGAGGGTTTCTTGGGTGTACGAGACCGATTTTCTTCACGAGAGACAAGCTCGAGACCCAAATTTCTATACTCGGACCTCATCGGGGACATTCACTAGAAAAACAATCAAGAACATCTTGCTCTGATACACTGATCCAGATTATTTTCAACACGAAATGAGATCAGAGATATAATAAATAAATGCACAGAGATATCACAGATATTCAATAATATAACAAAAATGTATCAGGGATGCAACCATAAACATATATATATAGTAATACATGATTTCTATTAATGAAATAAATGTACAGAGACTGTAAAAATACAGAGTGAAAGACTCACTAGAATGGTGGTAGCTTATCTCTGAGAAGAGATGCGACAGCTACTCGCATTCACAAGAAGATGAGTAAAATGAATCTTTGAAGGCATTTTTACAATAAATAGGAATTCCAAAAACCCTAGACATCCAAAAACCTAATCTTAGGAGATGAAGTGCCAAAAGTCATGTGGGCCCCGTTTGGGTAAGTTAGTACATCAACTTATCGGGGTTGTAATGTTTGCATATTATCTCCGTTTTAAGCATATGATAGCTCGTTGGAAAGGTATCGTCGAGGAGATTCATTTTGGGTTCTCAATAATTACTTCACATATCATTGAGAGACTTTATCTCTAAAAACCTTTATTTGGGCCCTCAAAATGGCCCCAGAAATTAAAAACTACTAAAAATAGTAAATTGCCAAATTTGCCAGAAAACTGTTTTGAGCCAGTCGGAAAAGGTGGTTGGCCACCGATATCCACCTAGATAAATGATCCTATATAAAGTCGAATTTTAAGGGTAGATCTAAATCCCTGGTTCAGATGACAAGAAGATGATGGAAATGTGGTAAAGTTGGGAACTATAAAAGATACTGTAATTCGAAGGTGATTGAGATCAATCTTAGATCCCATGAGAAGAATTCGATTGAGAGAAAGGATACTCTAGATAAAAGAGAAAATGTGTATATAGCATCAACCAATACATAGTCATATCATGATGTTTGGTTTATAGAATCAGGTGCATCCTCTTACATGACACCCCATACAAAATGGTTTTGTGGGTATGAGAGATATGAAGAGGAAGATGTATTCTTGGGAGACGAATAGACAACAATTTTTTTTGGATGAGGACAATTCCAACTGATATTGCAACATGGGAGAAGCAGGACCCTTTCAGGTGTGCTATATATTATTATTTTGGCAATAAATCTGATATTTGTCAGCAAAATAAGTGATGGAAGCATGCACACTTTGTTTCAAAAGGATACATGCAAGATGGTCAGGGGAGTGATGGTATTAATGAAAGGAGTTTGGATTGGAACCATATACAAGTTGTTATGGAATCACGACTTGACTGTATGCAACAACATTGTTATTTTGAAATTTGTCTCAAATCAACACAACTCGGGTTGAGTCGATATAAATTGACTCGACTGTTCTTGATCAAGTCAACCCCACAAAATCGGGTTAGATTCTCATCTAGAGCAACAAGGGAAATGTAGATTTTGGAATTTATATATAGTGACATGTTTTGTCCTGTATCGGTCCCTTCACTGGGAGGATATCTGTATTATGTTTCTTTCATAGATGATTTTTCCAGGAAGACATGGTTGTATTTCCTTAGGAAGAAATAAAAGGTTTTCAAGAAATTAAAGGAGTTTAAATCTCTTGTGGAAAACTAGACATACAAGAAGATCATGGTGTTGAGAAATTACATTGGAGGTAAATTCTGTGGAAAGGAATTTGAGCAATTCTACAAGCAGTGATGCATAGCACGCCAAAATAACACACCATATACCCCTCAACAAAATGGATTTTCTAAAAGAATGAATAGGATGTTGATGGATAATTCAAGGAGAATTCTTAGTGGTCCTAGACTCACACAAGAATTATGGATAAAGGTAGTCCACACTACAATTTTTTTGGTAAATAGGTCTTGTCCATCAGTTCTAGTTAAATCAACTCCAGATGAGGTATTCCTTCGATTTCACATCTCAGAGTCTTTGGATGTGATGCATTTCTTCTTGTTTCCAAGGAGAAGAGAAACATGATGGACAATAACGTACTCAAGTTTATTTTCATTGGATATAAGGATGGAGTGAAAGGATATAAGCTATGGTATATGTTGCCAAGGAAAAAACTGTATAGGCGATATATGATTGTCAGGTAAGTCAGAGGAAATTCCAAGTCTAAAGAGGTTCAATGAGTGAAAGAACAATAGAATCTAGTGTTTGAATTGAGGAATAAAGAACATGATTCAGATGAGTCAACTGAATTAGATGAAGAGGTGGAACAACTGAATTTGGTTGTAAGGAGGTAAGAAAAAGTAAGGAAACTAGTTGAAAGGAATATTCCACCTGATATATGTTCTACATTTGTGTTATCTACCATTGGTGAGGAGCCAAATTCAATTAGGGAGGAAATGAATTCGACAGAGGGTAAACTATGGAAGGATTCTATGGTCGAAGAAATGGAATATTTTCCCAATAATGAGACGTGGGATTTGGTAGAGCTACCTAATGGAAGAAAACCCATTAGTATCAAGTGGGTGTTCAAAAACAATTTCAATGTAGTAGGTCAAGTCGAGAAATTAAAATCTCGACTGGTAGAAAAAGGATATTCCCAAGTCAAGCGAGTTGAATTCGGTGAGATTGTCTCCCTTGTTGAAAAATTAACTTCCATTAGAGTACTAATATCTCTAGATAAAACATTGGATATTGAGATAAATCAAATGGATGTGAAGATAGAGTTCCTACATGGGGACCTAGAAGAAGAAATCTACAAGAAATATCTTGAAGGATTTGTAGTAAAAAACAAGAAAGAGATGGTGTGAAAATTGAAAAGATCTCTTTATGTTCTAAAGAAATCACCAAGGATGTGGTATGCAAATTTTGACACATACATCCTTAGTTTGGGATTTGTGAGAAGAAAGGATGATCACTTTGTATATTCCAAGGATGAAGGTGAGAATTTCATATATGTATCTTTGTATGTCGATGACATGTTTCTAGTTGGAAGAAACATGGATTCAATAAAGGAGGTGAAGATGAAGTTGTCCTCCAAGTTTGAAATGAAGGATACCCGTGCAAAATAATTCATTATATGAATGGATATAAAGAGAGACCATGAAGTTAGAAAGATTTGGTTTAATCAAAGAAAGTATATTGAAATAGTCTTGAAGCATTTCAACATGTAAGATTCCAAACCAATCAAGGTGCCAATTTCTTGTGGGAGAAAAACTAACTACTAAACAATGTCAAAAGACACAGGAAGAAATAGAGGAAATGACATAGGTTCCATATGAAAATGTTGTTGGTAGTCTGATGTATGTGATGGTCTGCACTCAACCAAACATTGCTCATGTAGTGAGATCATTGAGTAGATACATGTAGAAACATGGAAAATAGAGGTGGATATTTGTCAAGAGAGTGTTCAAGTATTTGCATGGCATAAAATAATATTCTATAAGATACCAAAGGAAACCTGAAATTGATAGCGTAGTAAATGTACACGACTTTGTCAACACCTATTGGGATATAGATATGGATCGACAAAGGTTGACCAATGGATATGTGTTCAATATGTTTGGTGGAGAAATCATCTGGATGAGTAAGTGATAGGCTATCATAGCCTTGTAAACATTAGAAGATGAATACATGGAAGCTAGTCACGCAAGAAAAGAAGCCATATGGTTGCATCGACTATATTCAGGGATTGGGTTTGAGAAGAAATCTATGAAGATAAATTGAGATATTCAAAGTGAAATATTCCTAGCAAAGAACCCAACTTACCATTCCTGAAAGAATCATATTGATGTACAATACCATTTCATTAGAGACATGGTGGAAAGAAAGAAGGTGTTGCTAGAGAAGGTGGATTCTTTGGAAAACATATAGGACTCTTGGACCGGGTTTGTGAGTTCTTTGAAGTTATTTTGGTGTAGAGAGGAAATGGGCATTAATTCCCTAGGTCAACAAACATAATTTTAAGTTCTCATTTATCAACAAACAAGACATCAAGTGAGACAATTTTGGGTTGTTATATTATTTGCAGTGAAAGCTGAAAAGTCAACCAACTGCCTAGTCGAGGTGAATGACTAGGAGATAAGATGACCGATGAGTTAATTCAAGTCGATGGTTAATTTGAGGTAGAAAGGATTGATTGGGAAGTCAAATTCAAAGATATCAATGAGAAGTCGAAATTTTAGCCGATATGAGGTCAAAAAGAGGTCAAGTGGAAGCCGAATGGACACTGACTAGAGTTTGAATGGGTATTCAATTGGTAGTCAACTGGAATTCGAATGTAATAGAATCATGAGATTCAAAATATTTCCACCAATCATCTATGTGGATCTATAACATTTTTTGGACACCAATATTTAGGGTTTTGCATGTTGTAAAGACTATAAATGAGGCATGTTTTGATTGTATTAGATTGATGTTCATGTTAGTATTGTTGGTCATATAGATGCAAGCCAAATTGGATGCAGGGTTTTTATTGTGTAAAGAAAGAGAGTATGATGACAATTTTTTCTTATGTGTATACCAAGGCCATTCATGTAACTCTTTATTCAATGAATGAATAAGACAACAAGAGATAAAGACACTCAAGGAATACTATTTTTCTTAGTTTTGGGTTTGCAGGATAAAATATCTATATACTATGTGTGATTGTCATTTATTTATTGATTATATATGTCTTATATTTCCTAGTTGGTTTAGTGTAAGTTTTATTTTCCCCAACAATAGGAGCTTACAAAATTTAATTATGCTACTCTATTTAGATTTTATGCCCCCATACCAAATTGTCGATATRTCTTTGAATGGCTTSAGGAGGCAAGTTGMAACTCACCATAAAACTATAACTTRGCCTCAAATGGAAAAACCCTCAGTTGTGTTTCACTCYTAACATTGGATTATAGTTARGGGCACCCMTCCCCTATGATTTTTCTTCCCATAAAAACTTTGTTTGAGGATATTSAAAAYTAGGGTTTTACTAAGTAAGGGACAATGCAATTTCTGAACTAGGGGTCGATTTTGAAAAATGTTTTCTTGAGGGATTTTTGGTTGTGTGGTCACTTGGTACTTGGCCAAGAACACTTTCAGGAGCTTAAAAAACTCAATTATGCTACTTTGTTTAGATTTTATGCCCTCAAACCAAATTGTCAATATGTCCTGAATGGATTCAAGAGGCGGGTTGTAACTTCCCATAAAAACCTAATCGAGGATTGAAAGGATGAACCATCAGTTTTTTTGGACTCTTGAAACTGAATTAAGGCTAGTGGCACCCCTCCCCTACAATTCAATTTATCGAAAAAAATATCGAGGATCTTTGGAACTAGGGTTTTCTTAGTAAGGGACAATGCAACTTTTGAATTATGGTTTGATTTTGAAAACAATATCTTGGGTGATTGTGGGTAGTGAAATCATGTGGTCCTTGGCCAAACACACTTGAGGGAGCTTACAAAACTCAATTATTATTCTTGACATGGATTTTATGGCCCCAGATCAAATTCTTGGTATGTCCCTCAATGGATTTAGGAGGTGAATTGAAACTAGCCATAAAATTATAACCAAGCCTCAGATGGATAAACCATTGGTTGTGTTGGAATATAGAAATTAGATTATATATAGGGGTACCTCTCCCCTATGGTTCCATTTTCTAGAAAATGGTTTGTTCAAGGATCTCTAGAGCTAGGATTTTACTTAGTAAGTGACAATGCAATTTTTGAACTAGGGGTCAATTTTGAGAAACACCATCTCAAGTGATTATGGGTAGTGTGGTCACATGGTCCTTGGATAAACACACTTGAAAGAGATTAAACAACTAAATTATGATACTCGGTTTGGATTTTATGACCATGGACCAAATTCCCATTGTGTCTTGAAATTACTTGAGGAGGCGAGTTGAAACTCACCATAAAAATATAACTGGGCCTCAGACAGAGAAATTGTGGGTTTTGTTGGACTCCAAACACTATATTTCATTTAGGTTCACCCATTCCCTATGATTCCATTACCTAAAAAATAGTTTGTTTGAGGATATTTGGAACTAGTGTTTTTGTCAATAAGGGACAATGCAATTTATGAACTAGGGGTCGATTTTCAAAAACACTATATCGGGAAAATGTGGGTAGAGTGGTCAGGTGGGCCTTGGCCAAGCACACTTGTGGGATCTTATAGAACTCAATTATGTTACTTGGTTTGGATTTTATTCCCTTGAACCAAATTGTTAATGGAATGACGATGCAAGTTGCAACTCACCATAAAACTCTAACCAGGCCTTTGATTGATGAAATTTCAATTCTGTTGGACTTGGGGAATTATAATTTATCTATGGGAACTCCACCCCTATGATTTTTTCCCTTGAAAATGGTTCTTTATAGGATCTCCAAAACTAGTTATTTTCTCAGTAAGGGATAATGTAAATTTTGAATTAGGGGTCGATTCTGAAAAAACATTGTCTTGGGCGATTGTGGGTAGTGTGGTCGCATGGGCCTTGGAAAAACAATTACATGAGATTATAGAACTCAATTATTCTATTTGTTTTGTATTTTATTCCCCTAGACTAAATTATCAATATGTTCTTGAATGGCTTGAGGAAGTGAATTGCAACTTTCCATAAAAATCTAAATGGGCCTCAGATGGATAGACCATATGTTGTTTTGGACTCTAAACATTGTATTACATCTAGGGGAACCCCTCCCCTATGATCCCATTGTCCAAAAAGTTGTTTTTTTCAAGATATTTGAACCTAGGACATTACTTAGTAAGGGACAATGCAATTTTCAAACTAGGGGTCGATTTTAAAAAGCGTTGTCTCAAGATATTGTGGGTAGCATGGTCATATGAAACTTGGTTGAAAATACTTGCAAGATATTAAAAAACTCAATTGTAACACTATTTTTGGATTTTATGTCGTTGGATCAAATTGTCAATATGTCCCTAAATGGCTTGAGGAGGCAATTTGCAACTCACCATAAAGCTCTGTCTAGGGTTTTACTCAATAAGCGAAAATGCAATTTCTAAATTAGGGGTCCATTTTGAAAAATACTATCTCGAGTGATTGTGAGTAGCATGGTCACATGGTCCCTGGATAAACACACTTGCAGTAATGTACAAAAACCAATTATGCTAGTCAGCTTGTATTTTATGCCCCTAGACCAAATTGTCAATATGTCCCTGAATGACTTGAGGAGGCAAGTTGTATCTCACCATAAAACACTAAATGGACCTCAAATGAATGAACCATCAATTTTGTTGGAATATGGACACCATATTATAGCTAGGGGAACCCCTCCCCTATGATTACATTTCCTGGAAAACATTTGTTCAAGGATCTTTGGAACTAGCATTTTTACTAGTAATGGACAATGCAATTTATGAACTAGGGGTCGATTTTCAAAAACACTGCCTCATGCGATTGTAGGTAGAGTGGTCACATGGGCCTTTTAAAATTAATTTTTTGGGAGTTTATGGAACTCAATTATTCTTATTGGTCTATATTTTATTCCCCTAGACCAAATTTTCAATATGTCCCTAAATGGCTTTGAGAAGTGAGTTGCAACTTGCCATAAAATTCTAACCAAGCCTCGAATGGATGAACCCTCAGTTGGTTTGGACACTTGAAACTGGATTAGACATAGGGGAATCTATCCCCTATTATTGTTTTTCCCAAAAACACTTGTAGGAGCTTACATAACTCAATTATCCTACTTAGTTTTCATTTTAATCCCCTCAACCAAATTGTTAATATGTCCCTAAATGGATTGAGGAGGTGAGTTGAAAATCACCATAAAACTATAACCATGCCTTGTATGGATGAACCATAATTTTTATTGGACTCTAAACATTAGATTACAACTAGGGACACCCCTCCCTTGTGATTCCAGTTCCTAGAAAATGTTTTTTTCAAGGATCTCTGGAACTAGGGCTTTTCTTAGTAAGGGATAATGCAATTCCTAAACTAGGGGTCAATTTTGAAAAAAATGGTCTCAGGGGATTGTGGGTAGCATTGTCATGTGGGCATTGGTAAAAACCACTTGCAATAGGTTACATATCTCAATTATATTTCTTGGTTTGTATTTTATTCCCCCGAACCAAATTGTCACTATGTCTGTGAATGACTTGAGGAGATGAGTTACAACTCACCATCAAACTCTAACTCGGAATTAAATGGATGAACCATAAATTTGGTTAGACTCCAAACACTCTATTATATCTAGGGGCACCCCTCCCCCATGATTTCATTTCCAAAACAATTTTTCTTTTTAGGATCTCCAAAATAGGGTTTTTCTTAGTAAGGGACAATGTAATTTCTAAACTAGGGGTCGATTTTGAAAATCTTGTCTCAAGTGATTATGGGTAGATTTTTCTCATGGGACTTGGTGAAACACACTTTTGAGAGATTATAGAACTCAATTATGGTACTCGGTTTGTATTTTACCCCCCTAGATCAAATTCTCAATATGTCCTTAAATGACTTTAAGAGGCGAGTTGCAACTTTGCATAAAACTCTAACCGAGCCTCAAATGGATGAAATGTTAGTTGTGTTGGAATCCTAACACTATAATACATATAGGGGCACCTCTCCCCTATGATTTTCTTTCCCACAATTGTTTTTTGAGGATCTCCAGAACTAGGTTTTTGCTCAATAATGGACAATGGAATTTCTGAATTAGGGGTCGATTTTGAAAAACACTGTCTTGTGTGTCGTAACATGGGACTTGGACAAACACAATTGTGGAAGAAAAAAAAACTCAATTAGGCTTCTTAGTTTGTATTTTATGCCTCTAGACCAAATTCTCAATGTGTCCCTGAATTACTTTAGGAGGCTAGTTGTAACTTTCCATAAAACTTTAAAAACACCTTGAATGGATAAACAATCAGTTTCGTTGGACTCTTTACACTAGATTATAGCTAGGGGAGCCTCTCTCATGTGATTTTGTTTCCTGGAAAATGATTTGTCCGAGGATCTCCAAAATTAGGGTTTTTCTTATTATGGTTTGTTTCCTTTCAAAAGAATGCCAAATCATAATCCTTTAGTATGATCAAAAGGTTGATTAGTCCAATTTTACTCAAATAAGGAACTGATAGTTGAGACATATTTTAATTTAGGATGGGAGGTGCATGAAAAGTAAAATAATTTCCTCCCTAGGAACCTATTGAGGCCTGAACTAGCCCTAATTTTATATTTTATCATGGACTATTATGGTTTAGTTTTGTCATGCTCAGTATCCTTCTGTCCTCCTAGAGTCTCATTTAGCTCGTTTCAAGCCCAAAACCCATTTCAAATCCAAATAGTATAACCATGAGGGAATTATATGAGATAGATATTTCTTATTTTGTTCTTGAATGGACTTATTTAAAAAAATAAGTTAAGATATATCCCAAAGGTTTCATTTCTCACCTGGGTGATGGATTCCCTCCCCTAAGTAATCCATGAGGCCAAAACATATCTGGCTCACTTCAGTAAGGCCATAACACTCTCCAATTTTATATTACATTATTGTACAATACATATTCATGTACTGTCCATGTTCATAATGCATATTTAGAGATTACTAAAATTATTCAGTTAGTACAATCTATGATTCAACATAATGGAGTTCTCTAAAATAATAAGTAAATTTATGTATTGTTTGATCATGGGGTTCTATTGTATGATTTTGATGGTTAATTATGAAATTGAGAGTATAACCCATGTTTATGTAAAAAATAATATGTAAAATATGTGTGATAATGGGTCCAGGAACAAGTTGAGAGAAAAGTTGAATGCCTACATTGTCAGACAGTTGGCTTAGGTTAATGGAAAATTGATTTGGATTGTTGGTTTTCGTTGATGTCAACCCTTGGAGAGTGATATTGTAGATTGATGTGAACCCTCAGAGAAGTCTAGTAGTGAAGTATGGTAGCACAAAGGTATGGGTTAAGGACCTGAGATCGTTTGAGGTATAAATGAATGAAGATCAATGCATATGCAAATGAGACTATTATACATGGATAGTAAATGTCATTCCAATTCTGGTGATATGTGGAACATTACATAACTCCTCACAATTATAGAGTTATGGCCATATGAAGTTGGAGAACCCTCACGAGTTATCTAGAAGCCTCTTGACGGTCAAATAAGTCAACTATTCTAGAAGCTCCTAGAAGCAGTGTACTAGTCAAATTATTGGTAACTAGGATTTAATCATGGGTATAGTTGTTGAATTAAGAAAATAATTAAAAATAAATTAGTTGCAACAAGAAGTTGTGAGTTTGGTAATTATGGTAAAGTAGTTGTGATGAGAATATTGACAGTAGAAGAGGTAGCATACGTACGTGTCTTGTACATGAAGAGGTAGCTTACATTTGAAAAACTCATGAAAAACTTGAGTGGATGTAAGTACCAGGTCGTTGAAGTCTAAAGAAAGTTCCTAGGTCAACATTCTAGAGGGTCTCATGAGTAAAGGTGTGTCATTTATGTAATTGTTTGAGGATTGAATATTGGATGATATGGCACATGCTTAAGGTATGCATTGGAGGCCCTTGATGGTACATGGTTGATGTAATACTATTACATGCTTGAGAAACACTCTTAGTACTTAGTATATGGTTTTTATGGTTCCTTGTTAGAGGGAAATCTTTGTGGTATTGGCATATACTTGAGGCTTGTCATATTGTATTATGAGACTATATATTTGTGATATTGAGGAGCATGCTTGAGGTAAATGAATAGAGGCATTTAATGGTATATGGTACATGTTGGGTGAGATACATTTCCGGTACATTGGTACACGGTGTATGGTTGTTGTGTTAGTGGTCTACCATTGATACTGATACATTATTGAGATATGCACTTGGCATATGCTAGTACATGCATAGGAGACATCTCTTAGTGGTGATGGTACTTGGTTGAGATATACTCTTGGTATTAATTGTTCAACATATATTATGGTACATGGTATAGTACAGGTTTGATGCTTGATATGATATATGAGACACATTTCATGGTTGACACATTTTATGGTATAAAGTATAGGTATTGAAGTGCATGATTGATGTACATGGTTGAGAGTTTTTTATTGTGATGTGTTCTCGAAGTTGTTGGTATATTTTGAGGTTGAATAACAGTAAGGGTTTGTTGTCTAGTCCATCTGAGGGCTATCACACTTGATTATGATTGTATACACATGTATGGAACATGACTAGAGAGACATAGATGCATTTGGTTAAAACATATGTATGAGGATGTATGCATAGGGCACAACTATAGTTTTGACACAGTGTTAGGTTGTTGGTTTATGTGACAGAGGAAACAAAGGGTCAGAGTTGTTTTTAGGAAGGTGAAAAACCTATTTTTTAGAAGGCGTACACAGACTGTAGTATAGAAAGGCCACGTACATACGCAGGCTGCAGTATATACATGGCACATACATATGCGAGCTAAAAAACATAAATGTCACATACCTATTAGGTTTTGTTGGTACAAGAAGGTTACAAGTACATGTTAGTTATAGGTTATTGGTATAGGTTGGTTACAGGTTAATGGCACAGATTGGTACAAGTTTGCAGTGATAGTTTGGAAATGGTTTCATTACCTATTTGGAATTTAACTTTAGGACGATAGGATGGGGAAAGGATAGGTGGTTTTAGCCACCTTATGGTTGTATCCATAGAACATAGGGGGTTGTATCCTTCTTATGGTTGTAGCCATAGAATTGGGGATTTGGAGATTCCCTCAGGTTGTAGCCTCCTTCCATTTGGAGCTGGAAAATTGGAAGTTGGTGCTTCCTTGAATGTGATTCTTAAAGACATATAAGAAAATCCTTCCGTGGTTTTCTCCCACGGTTTCCACGTAAAATATTGGTGTACTATGCATTGTGTGGATGTGTCTATTATTGTTTATTATGAACTAATAAATGTTAATGTTATATGATGCAATAACATATTAATGATGAGTTGAGGAACATTGTTGAATACGTTAAAGAAATACACATTGTTGTTAAAAGGATTTGTTAGCACTAGAAGTCACACCTAGACTGTTGTAGGTGTAATCCTAGTACCCATCATAATATAAATGGTTAAAGTAATTTTATACTTGAGTGGATCAAAAAGAATGAATAAGAAAGAGAGGGCAACAAACTGTCTGTAGAGGCATTCGATTGGGCATGGAGTCATAATATCTTACAAATCAAAGGCATTTCAAATGTATACCAGATAAAGGTTTTATATAATTATGGTTAGAAGCATAGAGAATATGACAAAAGGAAGAACATCCATCGTACAAAGATCCTTTCTGCAAACATATTAATGATTTCTTAAACAATAAACAATGATTTAATGGGCAAGCTACAACATATCCTCTACTGTTCACGAATCCATCAATCAATGGCGACTATGATCCTCAAAACCTGCAATATATTCAAGAAAGAGGATGACAAGAGAAATTGAAAACAAAGAATAAAATATTCTAAAAAACTCTCATGAATCTTTAATGGAAGAAATGTTGATTACAAATAGGCCCTTAGGCTTACAAATGAGCAACTAAACTACTCCTCCCACTCTCTCCTCTCTTGGATCATGAATCCAACCCTTTCCTCAACAAAACCACTGCTATATATAGTGTATCATTCATTCATACTATAAATAGGTCAAATCCAAAGTGGTTGCATTGGATTCCCTTTTCTATAGGAGCTATTACAACAAGGTGAAACAAAAAATCCACCTAGCTCCTATTTTTTTGGATCTTGTCTTTTGTGATAAATTTCTTTTGAAATAGGTCATGTTGCTTGATTTGGTGATAGAACACGTGTCCCTCATCTCCAAATACCTCATAGAAAACCATTCAAACCCATGATATGGTGGTATCCCTCCTACAACTCAGATTTATCAAACTGTTAGAGTTTGCAGTGCCTTTCACAACATGCATTGCGAACTTTCCTGTAGGTGATTATTCAACTTTTCTCCCAAACGATGAACTGGGTCAGGCTGATTTTTGGTCAA
Organism: Picea sitchensis; assembly: GCA_010110895.2. Taxonomy (NCBI): domain Eukaryota; kingdom Viridiplantae; phylum Streptophyta; class Pinopsida; order Pinales; family Pinaceae; genus Picea; species Picea sitchensis. The sequence goes on along the minus strand of SNQJ01S0124659.1, from coordinate 29,206 downwards.
AAAGTCCATGTTTTTTAAGATTCATCTCCACAAAAAATTTCAAAAGAACCCAAATTGACATTTAAAATTTATGATGAGAATATGACTTTGTTGTGTACTAATTTTCTGCAAACTATCCCAAAATACCAATTCGCATAACCTTTGAAAACATGCACTGCAAAATTTCTTGTAGGTGACTTTTTACATTTAAAATTTATTTTTACTTTTAAAACTATCACAAATAGATGGGAAATCCTTCCAGAACCTGCTACAAACTTCTTGGAACATCAAGTAACCTTCGAGAAATCATATGAATATGGTAACCTCATCTCAAGACCCAAAATCACTACTCTAGTTATAATCATATGGACAAAAATAGTTTGGGCATGAATAGGCTGCAAGTAGGAGGTGAGAAAAGAATAACATAAATCCAACTTGGATGAGAATTGCACATAAGAAAAAATTGAAGCAACTATGTGTAAAATAGAGGGTTTGTAACGTGTTGGTTAAGTTCGCAGTGCTACTTTGCAATGCAAATTGAACTATAATTTTATGAAAGACTTGCAATATTTTCCATGTCTGAGGAGAAACATATGAGTTGATTGGTTAAAAAATCGACCCTAGATGAATCACAACAGAAAAGGGTTTGATTTGTGATAAAATAGAGGGTTCGCAACGCACAGTCTACAACGGACAATCTGTAGTGCACGGTTTGCAACGCACAATAATATAGTGGATAAGGTTATTGTTGCAAGAGGAAACTGTAAATTTATCTTTTTGTATAACAAACTTGAAAATGGTTAGGGTTTAGGATACCAATGATGACCCCTATTTATTTCATGATGATGAACACTATCATGATACCAAGACTCTTACATGGACTAAGGTCATAATGTTTTACTTATGAACATTTCATGTGCTAACATTGGCTCTGCAGATGATGGCATGCTCCCTGTGAGCTGCCACGAACATTGAAGTTCTAGTTCCTTGTCCATTGGGCTACAAATTCGTATTTTTTATCTACTTCAAACCAAGAAACTAAAAGAAACAAAAAAAATGCTCATGTGATGAGCTTATTCCCCTAATTCTAACTTGATTTGTGAGATGCTTGATTAGGTGAAATAAAAAATCCAATGCAGTCATGCAAGTACCTTGTCTACTGATTGAATTCCTTGCATAAACCCACTTAATGGAAATTGAAATTGAAAATTAAATCCAATTTGAAAAATCGTCCACTTTGAAGAACCAATTCCACTGACTGATTCTAGGTAACTCATAAAGGTCTCTTTCTCTGATGTTTCCAATAGAAATGAAAAAGGATCTTGAAGAATATGTGTGAATACCACTTATTGATCAATAAAAATGAAAGGATAGCCTCTGTCTATAGTTCTCTCCTATTCACAAGTATATAGTAACATGCAAGCTTCTTTTTTCATTGTATCCATTTCTTCAAACGCTGATTTTTCTTGTTCTAAGTTTTCAAATGCAAGATCATTCTCAGAACAAATGGAAAAACTCTGATTATTTTCCTTATCATGCATTTCAACCTCAATAAAATTCTCCATATAGATAACCATAGGATCAATAATAACATGGAAAGGTTGTTGTTTACTTATAATGTTATCATTGTGTTCCAAAAAACTTGTGTGATTTTGCTTCTCAACTCTCTCTACTCTATAAGCAACTTCAAATTTTTCTTTCAAAATATTAAATGAAGAAAATCATAAGGGAAATGAATTACCTCCAACTAAGTCACAACTTTGCCTATGATAGAGATCATAATTTTCATAAATGGGATTAATGCTTTCATAAGACTATTGACAAGAATTCTTTTATGGATGAAAGGATATTTCTGATGTTTTTTGGAAATCAGGATCATCACAGTTATTGTACTCATCATATACAGGTAAACAAAAGGCTTCTTGAAGATCATAATTAAAAAAATTAGAGACAACATATTTCTCCTCAACAGGCTGCTCTGCCAACTCTTCCTCATGCATCCTTCTTGTTCATGTTCACTGTCAGTTATGCTTGCATTCCACTGCTCATCCTTAACTTGATCTAAAAAAATTCCATAGGCTTTAATATTGTCCTAAACCTCTTGAGAATCAATTAACATTTGTTGCAAGGTGACAGACATCCTTTCTAGGAGAAGGAAAGATAAATCTAGATGAAGAGTTTTTACATAACATAGTCTAGTAGTAGTTTCAGGAGGTCGTATATCAAAAGGCATGCTGCAATAAAAAATATAAAATCTATTGTTGAAAATAGCAAGAGCTTCATCCTCCCCTCTTTTCAAATCATAAAACTCAGCTAGGTACTGGTCAAGAGATTTTTTCTCTCCCCAGTACCTTGAAAATGCACCATATAACTCAACCCATGAACCAATGGAACCATCCTCTATATTTTTAAGCCACAAAGCAACATCTTCAACCAAAGATTTGGAAAATAATGTTAAGGTCCTAACCCGCACATAGGTAGATCAATGTATTCGGATGTAATAAAGGTCAATATTAATAAGACCTTTCAATAAAATAGAATAAGGCGGATGTAAGAAGACCTAATAGAAGCTTCCGCTTTTAGAAGGATATTCCTCTAGATGCTTCTCTTAATAGACATAGTTAGTATAAATAAGGGTCGAGGGTATGAAAAA
>SNQJ01S0124659.1:0-26564 GCA_010110895.2 Picea sitchensis | reverse complement strand
CGGATGTAAGAAGACCTAATAGAAGCTTCCGCTTCTAGAAGGATCTTCCTCTAGATGCTTCTCTTAATAGACATAGTTAGTATAAATAAGGGTCGAGGGTATGAAAAACCCTAGCTTGGATATTATTGTAATAGAGCACTGCTTGAATGGAGGTTGCCCCCTCGAAGAGGCCTGTGAACATTGCTATCTGATTAAAAGTGTTATTTTTGTTGCTATTTCGTATATCATTTCTGTGTATTGTGAAGATTATGCTGGATATTTTACTGTTATTCTGTCATTTCTAGCATTTCATTTCTGTTCTGCATATTTTATATATCTGGTATCTTGCAAATAACCTCATAACAACATCCTCATGCATGATTTCCAAATTTTCAATGACATTTTGAAAAGATCCCAAATGCTTCTCAGCTTTAATATGATCTTCTTAGCTTTGGGAGGGTAAGGATGAAGAGTAGATGACAAATTTAAGGGTTTAAACAATTTTTATCTTTTTCTGGAGTGAACATCAATAGGCTGAAAGTGAGGTTTAATGGATTGATCACAAATTCTAGCAGTGGTGGTAGAATATGGCGCTATGATCAGAGACGGTGGTGAATCAGTTGTATCATTTATGTGGCTACAGGGATGATCATGTCCAGGAAGGATTTTAATACAAACATTGTTGTCATATGTTTTAGATGAAGGACTAGGGTCAACATCAAATATGTAAGAAGAATGCATACCTTCATCTTTAAAAGAGATATATACAGTAGTAGGATTATGGCCATCAGAGTAAACAAAGAAAAGGATGATTCTCTTGATATATGAAGTAAATGATAGTAAACAACTGATAAAAAAGAATATGAGATCTCGAAGAAAACTTATATCTTGATACCTAGACTTCCTATGTCTTCCTTCCATTTTTTGTTTGAGCTCATTCCTCAGTGAAGTTCTGTAACTTGATTTGTATCACCAGCAAGTTCTTCAAATGTGTGGAGTTGCCATGGTTAAAAACTACAGTATATGTTGTCACCTATCCTTTCTCACCATCAAGAACTGGTAGTAATCTATGTCATATAACCCAGGGAAGATCTTCAACTTCGTCCCCAGAAACGAAGCCAAAAATGTTATCACTAGAAGTCACACCTACATTGTTGTAGGTGTAATCCTAGTGCCCATCAAAATATAAATGGTTAAAACAAGTTTATACTTTAGTGGATCAACAAGACTGAGTAAGAAAGGGAGAGGGAAACAAACTGTCTACAGAGGCATTCCATTGGGCATGGAGTCATAACATCCTATAGATCAAAGGAATTTAAACTGTATACTAGATAAAAGTTTTATATAATTATGGGTAGAATCATAGAGAATATGACAAAAGGAAGAACATCCATCGTACATAGATCCTTTCTACAAACAGATTAAATATTTCTTAAAAAACAAACAATTATTTAATGGGAAAGCTACAATAGATCCTCTGTTGTTCATGAATTGATAAATCAATGGAAGCTATGATCCTCAAAACCTGCAATATCTTCAAGAAAGAGGATGACAATAAAAATGGAAAACAAAGAATACAATCTGATAAACAAATCTCATGAATCTTTAATGGCACAAATGATGAGTAAAAACATGCCCTTAGACTTACAAATGAGAAACTAAACTTCTCCTCCAACTCTCTCCTCTCTTGGATCATGAATCCAACCCTTTCCTCAACAAAACCATTGCTATATATAGTGTATCATTCCTTCCTACTCTAAAGAGGTCAAATCCCAAGTGATTGTTGTTACACATCAAAATTACGCATTTCAATGATGACCTATTGTCGTCATTACAAGTGTCGCATTTTGGACACAATTGTTGCAGACATCATACAGTCATATTTCCTATGTTATGTCTCAAACGACATCACAAGGAACACTTGAAGACACCCTCAGAGACTGGTTAAAGAAGGATAAATCATTTGAAAAGGAGTACAAATCCTTTGCCTTGAGAAAGACCACTTAAAAATGAATTTTGAAGGCAACGCTCCCCTACCTACTAGCAGGGAGCTCTAGTGCTCCTTACCCTCCTTTGGGGGAGCATTGTAGCGTTTTGTGCACCATTCTGGGGGAGCATTGTGCTGTTGAGAAAAGCAGGGGAAGATCCCCCTTATCTCTGAAGTTAGTTTGATTCAAATATGAGGTCAAGGTTGGATCTTAGGAAGGATCCACAACTGATGGAGAAAGATCCTCAACCTATCCCAATAATCTATAAGGTGGTTAGGCCTCTCCAAGCCTATATAAGGAGGCCTCCTCATGGTGAAAAAGGGAGACATTGAAGGAATAAAACTTATGATCTCATAAGGGATATAATCAGTGAATCATATTCATTTTGTTTGTGGATCATTTGAACAAGGGGTTGGACAAGGAGAGATGGAAAAGGCTGCTGCAACTTCATCAAAGGTCTGTAAGTATCTCTATTGAGTTCTCATTAATACATGTGCTTGGCCTGTTTCCTTCAAGATTCTGTATACCTACATAAACTTGTCTTTAATGGATATATCTAGTTTTAAACTAATCATAGTAGAATAGGAAGCATGCTTTGTCTTTGATTGTATTGCAGGACTTGTTGAAGAGCTTGGGATCAGAGATCAACTTGGACTAGATGAGGACAGGAATAGTAAAAAGGTACATCTTCTTCCTCTTCTATATATATTATATTATCTAGGTTTAAATGGATGTGAGTGATCAAAGTTAGCACCTTTATGTCTTGATCTTAGAGGTCTAGGATCCAAGAGGGAATTCATTTGTCCGCAGGGGGATTTTCCTGTAACAGAAATTGGCGACTCCACTGGGGATTGAAATAAATTTGTCTTTCCTTGGTATTTCCCTGCCCTTTTCCCACCTTTCATATCAATTTTATTATTTTTTCATCATCCATTAGCCTTCTCCTACCTTCACTAGCAATTTCACCAATTTGTATGCATTTTAGGTGAGTTTTTGGCATTTTTTGGCTCTTTTTGTGAGATTCAGGGAGGACTAGCGCGCACCCCACCTCCCGCCCCCCAAGGACATACTAGAGAGATGATATCTGGCCATATCCCCCCTACAGTTTTTTAGGGAGCATTGCAACGCTCTGTACCCTTGAGACATGGAGCGCTAGTCTCGTTTTTAGGAGTTTCTACCTTTTTCTGCTCAGTCTTTTGAAGCCTGTTTTGTAGATGTATTTACCCAGAGTATGTGATTGGTTTGTGAAGTTGTTTGTATTGGTTTTTTATTCATATCACCCCCTATTTTCTTGATTGAATCTTGAAGCCTTTTTTCAGAAATGTGAATTTTCCTTTTCTAGCTGCTTGTTTTGTCGGGACAGTTTTGAATGATTTCTCTTTCTCCCTCTCTTTTATTCAATTCTTCTCTGCATTTTCTTGTGTTCCTTGAATGCTTGATTGGTTGTAGAATCCTTTATTATGTTCTTTTCAGAACAAGTTTCTACTTGATTTCTTTCATACCTCACTGCCTTGAGTGCATGCTTTGTTTGTAGCCTTTTTGCTTCGTGTCTTTTGCATTTGCATATGACTCTTTCTCCTGATTGAAAGTAGTAGAGAATCAAAGGATTTGAATTTAATTTATTTATACATTAGAATCAAACAAATAATATATATGCATTCTTGCTTTTGGGTAGTAAAACTATTTTGCATTTGAAGTAACGAAATTGCATGGTTTTTGGCATTTTTTAGTCTTAAAATCTTAAAAAATTTCTCCCTCATGGCCAGGGGGGTGGGGGGGAAATAATCGTGTATTGGTGTATAGTATCTTTGAATCATTTCTTGAAGATCTTGACATTGATGAGTTTAATAAAAATTTTGGGACATTATGCATTTGGGAATGATAAATTTTTTCTCCTTTTGATCATATATCTTTCATCGAAGTGAAATATTTGCATTCTCACTTCTCTGCATTGTTTAGAGTTGGTCAAAACATCATTTAGTACACTCCATTTTCCTCTTGAGTAAACAACAACCTTGAAATGAAGCGCTAAACTGAAATTTATCAGACATTTTTATATTTTATGTTAGCAAACCTACATTAGTTTAAGGTGTAGAGCTTTGGAATAGGTTGAAAGGATAACTTTCCAAAGCTGTTAAACAAACTTAGCATCTTGTGATAGGGAGAGAAAATCCAATTTTTGTATAATATTACTGGGATCCCCCTCTCACACAGGGGTTACGCACGAGGTCGCATTTGAGAGAGTTATGGATATTATCCCTCCATGGTTTAACCATTTGTAGTAGTCAGATTGTATATTAGGGGTTCTTCTTGAGGTTTAACTGTCTTCATTTGGTCTCAGTGCTTCGTGAAATCTGAATCCCTTTGGGGTCCTCTGGAGTTCTACTGGTCCACTTGTCCTTAGTTCTCTTGAAGGATTTCAAACTTATTATCCTGACCATACATTCGTACTAGACTGTCAACTGTACCCACCAAAGGGATGACTGTGAGTTGGTGACGTTAGTAGCCATAATCTTCAGGGTCTTACACAAGGTGACAGTGAAGGGAAGTCTCACTGTACCTGGAACAGACATTGTTCAAACTCACTCGGGCTCCTTTGAGGGTAAATCCACAATTACTATGTGGAAGGTTAAACCAAGGCATAAGTCTGTTAAGCAGGTCGCCAATGTAACTGATCCACCTACTCTATCCTTGCCCCTTCCTATATTGATCTCACGACGTTGGATTTCATCACCAACTAGTGGTTTCATTGTGGGAAGTTTTGTTTTATTGTTTGCTTCTTAGATTCATAGCGTATGTTGTTTTTTTTACTTAGTGCAACTTAGGTCGAGTCAGTGTTAATGGAATCAACTCCTGGGAGTACCAATGGAGGAACCCCTTGTCTTGGAAAACCTTTAACCTTTCATTCTTTTGGAAACATTGGTCCTCCGTACATTGCCACACTTAGTCTTCCAGGACTCACCATCGGATTACCAGTTTGTTTTTTCCCCATTCCGGTGATATCGAATCTTCCTAGTGCTTCAACTGCACCTAATGCTTCATATGTAAGGACACCACACACACATCAAACTCATGTCGACTTTTCACCTTCTTCACCCATTAAGTCTCCTTCCCTTTCTCCTTATTCACCTAGTGAAAGCTCTAAAGCAAGTAGCCAAGTTGATAAGAAGAAGAAGAAACAGAAAGAGAAGAAGAATAAGAACCCGAAAGGGACCAAGCCTCCAACCGTATCAGATGTTGGATCCAAGCAACCAACTACTATTAATCCTACTGGGAGTGTTTATGAGGTCGACAAGATTAAAACGAAGAATTTGAAACCCAAATTCTCTTATAGTCTTTGTAAGGGTGACCACTTTCTGAGGGATTGCCCTGGTCTTCCCAAGGTCTTAGAAATGTGGTCTTCCACATCATCAGCCTCTACTATATATGATGGTGATGCCTTGTCAACTAGTGACATTAAGGTTGGTAAGAAGAAGACAACTGTCAAATTTCCTTGTATGTTATGCGAAGGTGATCATTATTCTCACATTTGTCTTTGTATGGATCAGGCTTCTTCTCTTTTGGAAAAACTTCAACTTCCAACTGGTTATCGTAAGATTTCCCCCAACCCATCGTTAGTTTATGGAATGGTAAATCCGATTCCATCCCTGGTCATTTGGTTTGATCAGGTTGTCAATATAATTTCATCCTCGGTTGAACCACTAACCAAAGTAGCTGATCCAGTTTCGTCATCTATCAACCCCACTTTTCATCTGAAAAGTGAAACCCAAGTGACTGATCCTGTCTCGTCATTGGTCAGTCCCAACCTTCATCTAAAGAGTGCCAACATGGTCAATCCCACTCCTCCTATGATGAGTTACAAAGTGGTTTCTCTGGTCCCTTCATCGGTTAGTCTGATTGATCATGTTGTCAATCTAGTCACGTCCTTATTTGAACCAGTTGACAAAGCGGTTGATCCGATGCCATCTTCGGTCGATCCCGCTCTCCCATTAGAGAGTGCAACCCAAGTGGTCTATCTGTTTCCACCTATCGACCCCATTCTCCCCTTGGAGAATGAAACCCAAGTGGTTGATTTGATGTTGTTATCAATCGATCCTACTCTCCCGCTAGAGAGTAAACCCGATTCTTCCCACATTTTTCTCATTGATACAGAATATACCATACTAGGGAGCATTCCTCCTTCTCCCACAAAAACCCCTCCAAGTAATGAGGCCATCATTTTTTATTGGGGTATGCTAACTAGACCTCATCTTCCCTCTTAGATTCCTTTCAATATTACAGTATAGGTTTGTGGTCGGAATGTTCCTCATGCATTCATAGATGAAGGCTCGTCCGTTAGTATTTTTTCCTCTATTGTTGGGCAAGATTTGGGTTATCCTCAACTTGTGTCGGTTACCTAGACTCTGTTCACTTTTAACAAAAGAACCATTCACCCTTTAGGGATTCTTCCCCAGTTTCCCGTAACTTTGGGAGGGGAAACTTTCTTTATTGATGTTATGGTAGTCCAGGACCCCTTGGATTTCGATTTACTCCTTGGGCGAGATTATGTCTATGCCATGAAAGCTATTGTGTCCACTTTTTTTAATCTGATATATTTGCCTCACGATTGAGGAATTGTGGCTATTGATAAACTTTCATGCATTGGTCCTGAGTTAATTACCAACCCAATGACCTCCCTAAACGGTTTTTATATGCATACGGTATCACCCCCGCCACATGTCAATTATGTCGTGTTATCTCCAATGTCTTTAGCTTCCGATGAAGATGAGCCTCTCATTGTAAGATCATCCTCTTATGACTTAGATCTGGTAGTTGACATGGTGATCTCTTTGATAGGGCTAGTAGAGAATGATCTCCTTACCCCTGACACGGACCTCAACATGTGTTCCTTCCAGAGCATTTTTCTTCTGTCCAATGAAGATCTCTTGGAAGCCATGACCAAGTTTTGTCCCTTGATATGGTTTCCTTCTAGAGAATTATCTTCTTGGAAGCCATGATCAAGCAGAAGCCGCGATCATATTTTTCCTCTCTATATCAAGCTCGTTAAAAAATGAAACAAAAACCTGGGGATTGAACCTAGAGCCTTGAGCATAGTTATTTTTCTCTGACAAGCTCGTTAAAAAATGAAACAATCACCTCTCCCATCGAGTCGATTCTTTCATTAGGTATCGTATTTGAACCTTCATTTCATCCACCCTTATCCTTTTTCTCCATCTAGTAGAGAAATTGGTGACAACCTCAAAGTTGGTGAATGAATTGAATCTTGGGGGGGCATGTCTCCAGCCTTTGATTATCATTCTCGAGTTAAGCCACTAGATTTTCAAGTTGGGGGCATACTACCAACCATCCATGTGTATCCCATATCCTTACCTTTGCAAATTTCTTTCAAGATTGTATAAAAATGAAACCAATACCGAGCATAGTCTTTCTTCTTTCTCACGCTCGAAAATACATGAGAATGTAACCAAGTAGACTTTATTCACTTTTTCAGAATCATAAAGGTTATATGAAAAAAGAACCCCCTGGAGTCTCCTTTAATATCTTTTCAGACACTCTAAACATGAAAAGATTTCCAAGTAATCTTTCTTCCTTTTAGACTCATTAAAAGGTTTGAAATGACATCTTTCAAGTGGTAGTTTATCTCTTTTTTAGCCATGGAAGACTAAAATTATGAAAAAGGACAACCCTGGAGTCTCCTTTAAGTTGTTTTCAGACTCTCTAAACATGAAAAACCATTGAGTTTTCCTTCTCTGGTCTCGTTAAAAATCACACATTGAAGGACCCATATGGGGATGAACCCTTACTTCTTCCAGTTCATTAAACAAAGGAAGAGGAACTTACCGAAGGTGAGTTATATAGAGCATGTGTTATCCTCCTCGGGCTCGTTAAATTAAAAATAGGTACTCATCTATTTGGGTGGGGGAAAAATTGAAGGAAGTGGGTCAAGTTTTTGATAATCCTTTATGGCATCTTTTGTCTCCCTTGAACATGGCACCTTTTTGTGTCTCGTCTTACAGTTGGGTAATCTTCTTGTCTCTGAGTCATACTAATTCCATGTGTTGCCATACTTTTTTTTTTCAGTCGAAGAGTACTATTATTGTCTTCACATTACATTTTGGTACTCATTGAGTCAATGCTGACAAGCCATTTGTCATGCCTCATCATGTTCAAGGGAAGTTTCACTTCAGACCATCCATCTACAATATTACTAGTTTCCATTTCCCGTGTCAGTCCATACTCATTTGATTCACCATATTACATCACTTTCCTATGTCAGTTTCGTGTTGAGGATGGGGAACACATCAAGGCCCTCCTTCGACAAGTATGTTATTGTCGACTCCAACACATTATCTAGGAACTAGACCTAGAAACCAGTTAGTACCTTGGGACCTGCATGCCTCAATGGCAGGTCTCCTCGCTTCCGACAATGGGTTTACATCATTGACCTCTAATTGGATGATTCCATGAATGTTCGACTTCAACTCATTCATTCACATTTGATGTAATGTACTAGGGTACCTTGGGAATCATTGACATCAATGGTGATTTCCCTCGTGCTTGTTAAAGATTTACCTCATTGACCGGTAATCAAGCGACTTCTACCATGTTTAACATCAGGACATCTATTCACATGGTTATACTTGTACTGCATCGGGATTGGTAGGAATACCTTGGGTTGAGTGATCACTCTGATATGTACTTTGCCCAGGTTGTGACAGAGTTTCTCTTGAATATTGACACATATACTATCACATAGATCCACTTTGTATTGGTTTGTGGCTATGTCTTGTTGTCTCATAGATCCACTGTGTATTTTCCATGGCTACGATCATTTCATGTCATGGGATTATAGATCCACATTGTATCTTTGGTGGCTATACTTTTTGTTAATATAATTATGGATCCACAGTGTATCTTATGGCAACCATACCTTGAAAGTATTTATGACTCAAGCATAGGTATGTCTACCTTGGGTTTGAAACATATCATAAAATTTGTCTGATCATTGTATGCATATTCTACCAGGTTCTGTGAGTCCATACCCTTGCTCAAAAAAGTATACAAAGTACTTCAGTCATCAGTTTCTATATTCTATCTTAGCACTTTGGGGGGAAATTTATTACACCTCAAAATTACGCATTTCAATGGTGACCTATTGTCGTCATTACAAGTGTCGCAAGTGTTGCATTTTGGCCACAAGTTTCGCAAGTGTCATAGACATGATACAATCATCTTGCCTATGCCGTGTCTCGAATGACATCACAAGGAACACTTGAAGACACCCTTAGAGACTGGTTAAAGAAGGAGAAATCATTTGACAAAGAGTACAAATAATTTGCCTTGAGAAATACCACTTAAAAATGAATTTTGAAGATAAAATATCCCCTACTCACTAGCAGGTATCTCTATTTCTCCTTTCCCTCCTTTGGGGGAGCATTGTAGCGCTCTCTACACCATTCTGGGGGAGCATTGTGTTGTTGAGAAAATCAGGGGAAGATCCCCCTTATCTCTGAAGTTAGCTTGATTTGAGTCTGAGGTCAAGGCTAGATCTTAGGGAGGATCCACAACTGATGGAGAAATATCCTCAACCTATCCCAATAATATCTTAGGTGGTTAGGCCTCTCCAAGCCTATATAAGGATGCCTCCTCATGGTGAAAAAGGGAGACATTGAAGGCATCAAACTTATGATCTCATAAGGGAGATAATCGGTGAAGCATAGTCATTTTGTTTGTGGATCATTTGAGAAAGGGGTTGGACAAGGAGAGCTGGAAGAGGCTATTGTAGCTTCATCAAAGGTCTGTAAGTATTTCTATTGAGTTCTCATTAATACATGTGCTTGGCATGTTTCCTTCAAGATTGTGTATACCTACATAAATGTGTATTTAATGGATAGATATAGTTTTAAACTAATCATAGTAGAATAGGAAGCATGCTCTGTCCTTGATTGGATTGAAAGACTTGTTGAAGAGCTTGGGGATCAGAGCTTGACTTGGACTGGACAAGGACAGGCATCGTAAAAAGGTACATCTTTTTCCTCTTCTCTATAGATTATATTAGCTAGGTTTAAAGGGATGCCAGTGATCAAAGTTAGAACCTTTCTGTCTTGATCTTAGAGGTCTAGGATCTAAGAGGGAATTCACCTGTTCGCATGGGGATTTTCTTGTAACAGTTTCCTTGGATTCCCTTTTCTCTAGGAGTTGTTACAACAAGGTGAAAAAAATGCACCTAGCTCTTATTTTTTTGGATCTTGTCTTTTGTGATAAATGCCTTTTGAAATAGGTCATGGTGCTTGATATGGTGATATAAAACATGTCTCTCATGTCCAAATACTTCCTACTATATAATTAGAACCCCCTTAGACAAGTGGAATCCCTCCTACAACTTGGATTTATCAAATTGTTATAGTTTACAACGCCTTTGACAACATGCACTGCAAACTTTTCTGTAGGTGATGATTTCAACTTTGCTCCCAAAAGACGAACTGGGTCAGGCTTATTTTTTGTCAGCAAGTCCATGATATTATGATTCATCTCCAAAACAAATTTCAAAAGAACCTAGATCGAAATTTAAAAGTTATGATGAAAAAATTACTCTTTTGTGTACTAATTTGCTGCAAACTGTCCCAAAATACTAGTTCGTAGTGCCTTTGACAACATGGACTATTAACTTTCCTGTAGGTTCCTTTTACATTAAATTTTTTTTTTTACTTTTAAAACTTGCACAACAAGCTAGGAAATCCTTCCAAAACCTGCTAAAATCTTCTTGGAACATGAAGTAACCTTGGATAAATCATATGAATATGGTAACCTCATCTCAAGACCCAAAATCATTACTCCGGTTATAATCATATGCACATAAAAAATTTGAGGATGAACAGGCTACAGGTAGGAGGTGATAAAAGAAAAACATAAATTCAACTTGGATGAAAACTGCATATAAGCAGAAATTGAAGCAACTCTGTGTAAAACAAAGGGTTTGCAACGTGTTGTTTAAGTTCGCAATGCTAGTTTGCAGCGCGAATTGAACTAGTTTTTTATGAAATACTTGCAAGCTTTTCCATTTATTAGGAGAAAAATATGAGTTGAATGGTTAAAACCTATGACCTATATGAATCTCAAGTGAAAAGGGTTTGATTTATCAGAAAACTGAGGGTTCACAGTGCCAGTTCGCAACGCACAGTCTGCATCGCACAGTTTGCAACGCACAGTAATATCGTGGATAAGGTTATTGTTGCAAGAGGAAACTGTAAATTGATCCTTTGGTTAACAATATTGAAAATGGACATGGTTTAGGATACCAGTGTTGACCCCTATTTATTTCATGATGATGAACACTATCATGACACCAAGATGCTTACATGGACTAAGGTCAGAATTTTTGACTCCTGAACATTTCATGTGCTAACAAGATTAATAAGTGGTATAAATTGGTCATTACTGATTCACCCCTCCTCTCAGTAATCCAACAATTGGTACCAGATTTGGTTCCTTCAAGAGGCAACTTAACCACTGGAAGGAGATCATGGAATTTACTGAGAATGGAGTACCAATGTTTGATGGTCAGAGTGGTCTAAAGTATGAGATGTGGAGCATAAGAACAAGAACTTTTCTAGAGGCACAGTGATATGGTATTTTTTATTCAATCATGACATGATATAATGATACAAAGAAAGAAAAGACTACAACCAAGAAGGAATTGAAGAATAATAAAAAAAATTGCAATGGAATTCATTTTGAGAGGACTATATGATTCAGTTACAAACAAGGTGGGTAAATTTGTCAACTAAAGAACTTTGGGATAAGTTACATAATATATATTCTTCACCCATCACAGATTCATAGAATTCCAAAGAATATGTAGTTACTAAAAAGGAAGAAAGATGTTCATCATGTCAGACAGATTCAGAAGAAGAAGAGTATGTAATCAACATAAGCATGTTGTTTTTATTTAATTGTGAAAAAAGAGGACACCTTGAAATTGAATTCCCTAAAGGTAATGAGATAGAAAATCCATTTTAAATAGAAGATAATTATGAAGAAGAACTGGTCAGTGCTTAAGATGAACCAAAGAGAAGAAAACAAGTCACTCAAGAAAGAATTCATGAAGAAAAAGGAAAGTGTTCAAGGTTCCAAATAAGTTCAACAGATCATCAAGAATTTAAGAGCTCAACTAGAAGAGGCCAGAAGAATTGAAGAAACTATAGAATATCAAATGAAATGTTTAAAATCCAACATAGCAGCACAAAATGGAGAAACAAAAAAGAGAGAAAAGATACTGACATATCATCTCAAGAAAAGAACCAATGACTTAAACCATCTTGAGGAAGAGTTTGGTCAAGAAGAGAGAAGACTTGACGAAGAAATAATTACATTGAAAATCCAACTTGAAGAAGAAGAGAGAACAAAAGAAGTCATGATGTCTCAAATAATGAAGAAAGAAGAAGAGGTTGAGAAGCTTGAAGAAGAAGTTGTCACACTAAGAGTCAAAGTCGTCAAGCTCAAAAAGAACGTTGAAGAGACAAAAACATCCACATCAATAGTAGAGAATGAAGGGAAGCATTCTAGGTTCCCAGGAAAGAAGAATGAAGAATTTTTTTTGTTTTTTTTATGCATAAGTACTCAAAGGAAGAAATCATGGTAAACCGGAATCTAAGAAAACTGATAAACATACATATTCAAGAATACGCTCCACATTCAAGCCACAAAGAATCTTCAATCATGATCATCCAAGGTAGGAATTCAATAGGATTACACCATTCACTCCGAGGTATGTAAATTTATTTTATGCTCATTGTTTTTATTGTACTAACCTTGGACATAAGGTTGCAGATTGCATGTATTATGAAAGAAATGTTAAAGAAAAAAATTCTTATGTGGCCCCACATAGCATTGAATGTTACAAATGTCATAACTATGGACACATAACTCATGATTGTAGAAGCATAACCAATACTTCCATGAAATAAAACACTGATATCATATATAAAAAAGTATGGAAAAGAAAACAAGAAGAACATGTGAATAAGTACCAGATCTCAGAGATTGCAGGATTATAAATAGTACGAGATGAAGACAAATATACAAGGAAAAAGGAAATAGTTAGATACATGAAGGTTTGGAGAAGAAATGAAAAAACATAAGAACAAGTAAATAAAGAGCAGAATTCAGAAATTACAAGACTTGCCACAGTACGAGAAAGACAAGGAAAGAAAAGAAAAGAAGAACAAGTGTCAGGAATAATATTGTCAGAATCCGCAATAGAGAAAGATCATAATGAAGAGAAGGTAAAGAAAGAACAAGTTCAAGAAATTGTACTTTCATGAATTATAGAGCAAGATCAATCCACATGTAGAAAGGGAGAAGTCAAAGGTCAGAGAGATGATGACTCTACATACGAAGAGGAACATGACTCTACATTAGAGAAGGTATTCTTCTGATCCATCCATGTTGGAGTCTCCCAGGTAATATGAATATGCGATAACGAGAGTATATGCAATAACTAAGACAAATCAGATAAACATCATTCGAGTAACTTACAGAGTTCGAGTAGACAGACTCAAAGTAGTCGGTTAGAAAAAGTTCAATATAACAGATTGATCAATTGACAAAATTGCACAGGAAGAAGTATATGATTGTATTCAGACAAATATATCTTCACCAAAGGTTGTTCCATGTATGCATAGTTTGGATTACAGATAGAGAAGACTAGTGGACACATTTGACATTTGATGATTAGTTACAATATGAATATTTTGTAATAGTACAGTGACAGATGGGTCAACATTATGGATAGTTTAGTAGCAGAGTCATGGACAATATGGACAGAGATGGATTCTTAAGAATGCTTAGTCGGTTTGGATAGATATATGACAATGGATGAGAGTATGGATTCAAATATTGGTTCAGAGACTAGCTTAGAGATAAAGGTAAAATATCATAATGGATGATAATGACATAGGAATATTTGAATGCTTATTCTTGAATGTTTTCCATATATGTCAGTTGATTACACAAGGAAGCACCAATGGAGAAAAAAATCCAAAAGGAAGCAAGTATAGGAATCCCTACATGTCATCTACATGAAATCTTATAGAGAAGTCAAGCGAGAGAAAAAAAGCAGGAAGACAAGTAGAAATATCATCTAGAGAAGTTGTCAGACAGAGAGGTAAGAAAAAATGTATGATTCCAGGAGGAGAGATTTCTTATATGCATGGATATAGAGTCAGATGCTTGAAGAGAGACCACAGAGGCATGTTTCCATTATCACAAGGGAAGCTTGAGTGATATTAATTTAATTTTGCACGAAAGTGATACCCATTGTCAAAGGGGAAGAAATTATTCAGATGAAGGGAGAGTTCAATCAGGGGGAGTATCCCCAAAGGGAGATACCCTTTTTCATTGATGTCAAAGGGGGAGAGATAGAAACATTGATGAATACTATGAACATGAATGTTACATGACTAAGTGTTGACATCAATGTTGGTGTTGCCATCAATTCGAAAGGGGGAGATTGTCAGACAATTGGCTTAGGTTGATGGATACTTGGTTTGGATTGTTGGTTGTCATATATTTTAACCCTTGGAGATTGGTGTCAACCCTTAGGGATTGATATCAACCATGGGAGAAGTTCAATAGTGAATTCTGGTAGCACAAAGGTATGGGTAAGGTACCCAAGTTAGTTTGAGGTGTAAATGCATGAATATCAATGAATATGCAAGTAAGACTATTCTATATGTATAGTACATGTCATGCCATTTCTGGTGATATGTGGAATGTCACATAACTCCTCATGGTTAGAGATTTATGTCCATATGAAGTTGGAGAACCCTCATGAGTTATTTAGAAGCCCCTAGAAGGTAAAAAAAACAATTATTCTAGAAGCTCCTAGAAGAAGTGTACTATTCAAATTGATGGTAACTATGAGTTAATCATGGGTATAGTTGTTGCATTAAGAAAATAATTAAAAATAAATTAGTTGCAACAAGAAGTTGTGAGTTTGGTAATTATGGTAAAGTAGTTGTGATGATAATATTGAATAGTCATAGTGGTTGACCAAGAAATAAATTAAATCATAAAGTGGTTGCAACAAGAAGCTAGTTAAGAGAAAATAAGTTATGAATTGACTAATTATAGAAAATTTAGTTGCAACAAGAAGTTGTGAGTAAAGATAAATTATTTAAATAATAAAGTAGTCAAAGTGGTTGCAAAGATAAATTATTTAAATAATAAACTGATTGCAACTAGAAGTGGAGAGATTACTATTTGTGGATAAAAAAAATTTAAGTGGAAAAGTGGTTAGAAGTGGGTTATCCCTAGAAGAAGGAAGTTGGGTAAAGTTAGTTAGAAGGTAACCCCTTGAGGAAGATACTTGGAGAGTATAAATAAGAGGGCAAGGAACTCCCATTAGCACCCAACTCTACCTATTTGAACATCATTGAATATCTATTTTGTGAAAGGTCGATTGTAGGTACACATTGATACATAAAGTTACGCAACTCTGAGGTAGTAAAGGAGGGTTGATGCCAAAATTTTCGGAGTTGCAGAACTTAAAACCCTAGTTTTTGAGGCATACATGGGATAACCATAGAAGTTGTAGCGTATATATGCAGACCGACAGTAGAAGAGGTAGTGTACGTACGTGGGATGTACATGAAGAGGTAGAGTACATTTTAAAAACTCATGAAAAACTTGAATGGATGTTAGTACCAGGTCCCTGAAGTCTAAAGAAAGTTTCTGGGTCAACATTGTACAGGATCTCATGAGTAAAGGTATGTCATTTATGTAATTGTTTGAGGATTGAATATTGTATGATATGGCACATGATTAAGGTATGCCTTGGAGGCCCTTGCTGGTACATGGTTTAGGTAAGACTATTACATGCTTGAGATACACTCTTGGTACTTAATATATGGTTTTTATGGTTCCTTGTTAGAGGCACATCTTTGTGGTATTGGCATATACTTGAGGCTTGTCATATTGTATTATGAGACTACATATTTGTGATATTGAGGAGCATTCTTGAGGCATTTCATGGTATATAATAAAATTTGGGTGAAATAAATTGATGGTACATTGGTAAAACGTGTATGGTTGTTGTGTTAGTGGTCTACCATTGATATTATGGAAAGATTTGGTTGAGAATGAGATAGGAAAAAGGTTGAAGTGGCTCAAATCAGATAATGGAGGTGAATATTGCAGCAAGGATTTTGACGATTATTGTTCATACCATGGGATTCATAGAGAGAAGATAGTTCTAGGAACACCACAATAAAATGGTGTGTCAAAAAGGATGAACAGGACAATCTTGGAGTGTGCAAGGAGTATGAGATTGCATGTTGGTTTGCCCTTAAAATTTTGGGCAGATGTTGTAGATATTTTTTTTTACTTAACAAAAAGAGGACCTGCAAGATCTTTGGATGGTAGAATTCTAGAGGAGGCATGGGCAGGTAAAATGGTAAACTATTCTTTTTTGAAGAATTTTGGTTGTGAAGCATTTGTCCATATTGATAAAGAAAATATAACAAAGCTTGAGTTAAAATCCAAGAAGTGTACCTTTATTGGATACATTTTTAATGATTTTGGTTATCGCTTATGGGATTATGAAAATAAAAAAATCATTAGGAGTATAGATTTCAAATTCAGTGAGAAGGTCATGCACAAAGATCAGTTGCAGGGAAGACATAAGAAAAGGAAAAACTAGACTACACAGTGCTTGATGCGATCACTGAAAAATAAATTCCAAAGGTACCAGGAAATTAAAATGTACACCAACATGAGAAAAAGGCACCTCAAACTTCTAAAAGTGTTGTTAGAAGATGTACCAGGTTACGTAGACACCCTGAATGATACTCTCCTTCATTGTATTATTTATTGTTTATTGATTCTGGTGAACCAGAATGTTATGAAGAGGCAATGAAGGTAGACACCAAAAATAAGTGGGAGCAAGGCATGAAAGAGGAAATGGATTCCCTGGTAAATAACCAGACTTGGGATTTGGTTCAGTTGTCTGTAGGAAAAAGAGAATTGCAGAATAAATGGGTTTACAAGTTGAAGGAAGAAGATGGAGGAAAAAAGTGGTACAAGGCTAGACTTTTTGTAAAAGGGTTTGCACAAAAGAAAGGTATAGATTTTGATGAAATATTTTCTCATGTTGTTAAACTGAATTCAATTAGTACTATTTTAAGTCTTGTGGCAGTAGAGGATTTACATCTTGAAAATTTAGATGTAAAAACAACTTTTCTCCAAGGGTAATTGGAGGAATATATTTATATGAAGTAGCCACAGGGCTATGATGTCAAAGGGAAGGAAAATTTGGTTTGCGGTTTGAAGAAGGGCTTGTATGGCCTAACGAAAGATCCAAGGAAATGGTATTTGAAGTTTGACAAGTTTATGACAGAACAAGGTTATAGTAGATGTCATTCTGATCACTGTGTTTATTTTAGAAAGATAGAAAATGGAAGCTATATTATCTTTCTATTGTATGTAGATGCCATGCTTGTTGCATGGTCTAATATGTGGGATATAAATGTGCTCAAGAATAAATTATCTAATTCATTTGCGATGAAGGACTTGGGTGCTACAAAGAAAATCCTTGGTATGAGAAAAACAAGAGACAAGAAAAATTGCAAATTGACATTGTATTAGGGGGAGTACATAGAGAAGGTGTTGGAGAGGTTTAGAATGCAAAATGAAAAACCATTTAGTACACCTTTGGCCATCCATTTTAAATTAACTAAGGAAATGTATCCCAAGACATAGGGGGAGATAAAATACATGTCCAGGGTTCCTTATGCATCAATAGTTGGTAGCTTGATGTATGTGATGGTTTGCACAAGACCAGATATTGCACATGCAGTGGGAGTTGTGAGAAGGTATATGAACAATCCATGTAAAGAACGTTGGGAGGAATTAAAGTGGATTCTCAGGTATATGAAAGGTACTGCTACTCATGCATAATGTTTTGGAGGTTCAGACATTGTTCTACAAGGATATGTTAATTCAGATATGGAAGGTGATAAAGATAGTAGGAGGAGAACCATAGGGTATGTTTTTACTATAGGTGGAACAACATAGTAAATTGGATTTCGAAATTGCTAACGGTTGTTTCACTTTCAACAACAGAGGCTAAGTATGTTGTTTCTATAGATGTTAGTAAATAGATGATTTGGTTACAAAGGTTTATGTAGGAACTGAGAAAGAAGAAAGAGAATAGCAGGTTGTATTGTGACAGTGAGAGTTTCATTCATCTTGCAAAGAAATCATCCTTCCATTCGAATACTAAGCATATACACCTCAGGTACCATTTCATATGATCCATTTTGGAAGTTGGACATTTGAAGTTGGAAAAGATACATACTAGCCAGAATCTTGCAAATATGTTAACAAAGGGAGTAACCAGGGAGAAACTGAGTTCCTTCTTAGTTTTAGTTGGTCTTCAAACATGAAGGTGAATATGAGAAATTTTATAGGTCCAAGGTGGATCATAGTCCAACAATTACAACAACGATGGAGTTTTTGTGATTAGTCTCCAAGTGGGAGATTGTTGGTAGTGGGGCTTGATTATCTTCCTGATTTAGAGGTCTTTTTTTTCATCCGTGTTTATAGCCCATGAAGATTTTACACCCCTCCATGTGAGGGATTTCCCCCCCTGTGATGTTCGGGGGGATCATCCCCCAACTGGGGGGTTTGGGGTCAAGTGGGCCCCCAGAGGAAAAATTTCCTTGTAAATGTATATTGTAATTTCATAGTAAATATGGATTGTTCATTATAAGGTCCCAGATCTGACGGTAGAAGTTATTTTAGGGTTTTCTTCCCTAGAAGGAGAACCTCTTTTATGAGGGAAATGTATTGCATCTATGTATCATTGTGAATATTGTATTATGAGAGAGGATACTGTGAGAGAAAGAAGAGGGAGTTACAATGAGTGTCTTGTAGGTTGTATCCCTTCATTTTGTTGGATAATAAAAAGGAAGGAACTGGAAATTTATCTGGTGGGCGTAGCCCACACTGGGTGAACCACATATATATGTGTCTCTATTCTATTGTGTATCTTCTCTATTTTATTTCCACATTTGTTTTTATTTTATTGCTCTGCGATCCTGTTTTTATAACAATCTTATGGTACAGGGTATAGTAAAAGTTGGATGCTTTATATGATATATGCGATACATTTCATGGTTGGAATATTTATGGTATAAAGTACAAGTATTGATGTGCATGGTTGATGTACATGGTTGAGGGTTTTTTATTGTGATGTATTCATTAAGTTGTTGGTATAGTTTGAGGTTGAATAACAATAAGGGTTTGTTGTCTAGTCCATGTGAGGGTTATCACACTTGATTATGATTGTATACACATGTATGGCTCATGAATTGAGAGACATATATTAAATTGGTTAAAGGATATGTATGAGGATGTATGCATAGGGAACAACTATAGTTTGGACACAGTGTCAGGTTGCAAGTTGATGTGACATAGGTAGCAAAGGGTCAATTTTTTTTCAGGAAGGTGAAAACCCTAGTTTTTAGAAGGTGTACATAGGAAAGAGTATAGAAAGGTTGCGTACATACACATGTTGCAGTATAAATAGGGTTTGTACATACACGAACTACATCACATACAGGTTGCATACCTATTAGGTTTTGTTGGCATAGGAAGGTTAAAGGTACATGTTGGTTACAGTCTATTGGTATAGGTTGGTTACAAGTAGTTGACACATATTTTACATGTTTTTAGTGGTATATCTCACAGTGATAGTGTGGCAATGGTTTTGTTATCTATTTGGAATTTAACTTCAAGGGGATAGGATGGGGAAATGACAGGTGGTTGTAGCCACCTTCTGGTGATATATGAAGAATATAGGGGGTTGTAGCCTCCTTCTGGTTGTAGCCATACAATTGGGGAGTTGGAGCTTCCCTCAAGTTGTATCTTAAGAAACTAGGGGGTTAGAGCCTCCTTCTAGTTGGAGCTGGAGAATTGGAAGTTGGTGCTTCCTTGAATGTAATTCTTAAATACATATAAGAAAATTGTTCCATGTTTTTCTCCCGCATTGGGTTTCCACGTAAAATACTGGTCTACTGTGCATTGTGTGGATTTATCTATTATTGTTTATTATGCATTGATGGATTCTAATGTTATATGATGCAATAACATATTAATGATGAATGGATGAACATTGCCGAATAAGTTAAATAAATATACATTGTGGTTAAAAGGATTAATAAGTGGTATAAATTACTCATTATTGATTCAACCCCCCTCTTAGTAATCCAACATACATTTGAGTTTGGATATGTGTTGTTGTTGATAATGGTAAGGATATTAGTTATATAGTATATTAATCTCATTATATTTTTGTTGTTGCATTGTTTTCCTATTTCTAGGATTAAGACGTTTTTGTTAATGGAATATGTATTTGTGTTGTTGTTTCTAGTTTCATAAAAATAAATAAAAAAATTCGAATGTTCATGTGGATTTCATGTTTGTGTTGTTTCTTCCATTATGTTTATTGTGCACTCTGAGAAGTATCTTGCATCTATATCATGTGGGATCAACACTAGTTTGTGTAGTGCCCCACTTTCTTGTCAATGTCATTGTATTGTCATTATGATGAGCATCATTATATGTGGAGGTCATAAATCATATGGATCGAACAATAATGTGAAAACTCATCATCGTTTTATACATGTAAATTGGATATTACAAAATAGGACCTAACCACTCTTCAAGTTAGCATGCCATGTTATGTATTACAAAATCAACAATTGATAGTATATGTTAACATAGGGTGCATGTATAGTATTGTGGTATATGAAGCACAATTTGATCTATGGTTCTTATGGTGCAACTATTGAGTGTGACATATAGGTGGTGCAAGTGGAACAATTTGTGTGCATGTGATGGTTATTTCACAAGCATGTGTTGACAATAGGGTGCTTGTATAGTCTTGTGTTGGATGGAGTGTAATTTGGCATCTATAGTGATTATGGAGAAACTATTGAGTGTGACATCTAGGTGCTACAAGTGGCACAAAGAGTGTGAATGTGGTGGTTATTGCAGAAGCATGTGTTGACAATAAGGTGCATGTATAGTATTCTGGTGTACAAAGCACAATGTGGCATATGTGGTGCTTATGATATGGCTATTAAATGTGACATATAGGTGTTGCAAGTTGCACAAAGTGTGTGCATGTTGTGATTATTTCACAAGTATGTGTTGAAAATAGGGTGCATGTATAGTTTGTGGTGGATGAAGCGCAATGTGACATATATGGTGCTTATGGTGCAACTATTGAGTGTGACATATAGGTGGTGCAAGTGACACAAATTGTGTGCATGTGGTGGCTATTTCACAAGTATGTGTTGACAATAGGGTGTATGTATAGTCTTATGGTGGACGAAGCACAATGTGGCATCTATGGTGCTTATGGTGCAAATGTTGAGTGTGACATTTAGCTAGTGCAAGTGGCACAAAGTGTGAGCATGTGATAGTTATTGCACATGTGTGGAAAATAGGGTTCATATATAGTATTGTGGTGGACAAATCACAATGTATCATTTATGGTTCTTATTGTCGAGCTATTAAGTGTGACATATAGGTGGTGGAAGTGGCACAAAGTGTGTGCATGTGGTCATTATTGCACAAGTATGTATTGTATGTTGTGTACACCATGGTGCTAGTAATGTCATATGATTCTATATTGATATTGCTAACACTAATGTATGTGAGTTTTATGCAATACCCTTAGCTCACATGCATACATTGTCACATTATAGGAGGCACTAGACTAATAAAATAATATTGTGTGGAAAAATGCATGCAAACATGAAGCTATTTTTAGTTTAGAATGCTCCTAGGAGGGTATGTGTAACAAAAAAATGACGAAAAAGTAACATGTATAAGAATCCTAAGTATGTATTAAGTTGACCTAAAACTCCATAAGTTGAGACTTAACAAGGATGAAGGTAACCCTAAATCCTTGTTCCACCACCTTTTGATCCTTAAACATCGTTAAGACTTGTATTTAAATCCTTATATGCCACTTGTTATAATTGATGTGACAACATTGTGAAACTTTTCAATGTATGGAACTCGACGCTTGTTAAATTCACTTTGTGACAAATTTTGAATTGGTGTGGAAATTTAGAAGACACTTGTAAAGTGTGATATCACACTTTGAAAACATGCATGTTAAAAAGGCCACTTGGAAATCATACACATTAGTGATGACACTTAACAAGCTTCCATGAATGCTAGTTATAACATTTGGAAATCGTGCACATTACTAATGACAGTTGGAAAAGCATAAATATTAGATATAACACTTGGAAATCACTCAACATTATTATTCTCTCACTCACAATTCTCCCATCAACTTTTCCAACAAGTATGTAGCAACATTCTTCTTCCATCCAATTTATATTTAGTCTATCCCTTTGTTTTATCATACATTGATTATACCATGTTTAATGCATTGATGTGCCTATGGTTAACTCAACATCACTCCACATTGAAAAATCTTTGTTCTCCACCTTGTAGTCCCTTAATCATCCCAACAATATTGTTCTTGTGCAGTTACTCTACTCTCCCACCATTTTTTTGGTCTTCAGTGGTTCCTTTTAAAGTGAAACCCTTCAATGAACCAAACTTCATGAAAAAATGAAATTTTTTAGTGATTTGAATGATTTTCATCTAAGTGAATGGAAGCATCAACCAATCATAGGGGATGAGCTCCAAACCAATCCAATGAGACCAATAATGTAAATAATTTAAATCATCATTCTATACAATCTCTTCCTTAAACTTATCCTACAAGGTCGCAGACCTAGTTGTTAGATGGATATAGGTCCAGCCCAAGAGATTTAAGAAATATATTGATGGCTAGTGGTTATCATTGGATTGTCACCAAGCTAGTAATTGATGTAAGAGGCTAAATAGGATATGGAGACTCAAGTCCTAATAAAATACTTAGTTGTAAAGGGTCAAGGCCATATGGAAATATCCATTGAAACATAAAAGGGAATGCATTGCATGACCTTGGGTTCTTAGTAAGATGTACCTTGGAAAAATATTAAAATAATTGGGTTTTCCTTAACTCAGATTCCCTCTATGTTGAAATAAAAAATTGCAAAAATAACCAAGAATTGGGCCTCTAGATTTTGGAATCAGTTTCTTCCCTTAAGGTAGTGCTTCTAGGAGATAGACACATATGGGTCATTAAGTTCAACATGACATGGTATGCGATTATAATTGATGTTTATATATCATGTTTGGAAAATAATAATAAAATATTTTTCTCATAATGCACAACATTGCAACTCTAATATTTGGCATCATGGCTCTCTTATATGTGCACAATTGCACTTGTGTATCCAAATGCATGTTTCCAAAATGAATATGGAGGTGGTGCATTTGCACCAGTGATTAATAAGAATTTTTGTCTAGGGATCCATTTACTATGTGCAAGGAATTCCCTACTATGCATTATGTAGCCCACTTGGCCCACTCTCAAGGTTTTGATGCTAGTGACCCTTGGCATAACGATGGTTTTGTTATTCAATAATGTTAGGAGTGGTATCAAAGCTAATGTTTTCCCAATGTTACAAAATTTACTTAGTTTTACAAGTTTCCTATCATTTCTTTTGTTATATCTAAATCAAAATTACATGTGAAATCCAAGAAAGGAAATGATAGATGGGATCACATATAGGGTGATTCTAAGATCATAACCAAAGGATTGGAACTGACCCCTTATCAAAGAAACCCTCCTCTTGACACATTTTATTTCCATAATTTACTACTATGACTTTGTTTGCTACCTAGTGTGCCTAATTACTCTTTTGAGATTGTTTTTTAGATATTTAGTTTATTATTTTTTATTGTCCTGATGGAAAACATAATTTTTAGCATTATCATCATAATAATCTTAATCATTCATAAAATTCAAATAAATAAACACTCCAATTCATAAAATAGATACCATGAAATGTGTGTGTATTCAAAAGCATCTCATCTATACTTTTTTTATAAAATGGCACATCGTGCCCAATATACAAATAGGAAACAGGTGCCCAAACAAAAAATAATGATATATGGTTCCCTAGATGCAAAATGTCACTCATTGGTTAGTTATTATCCATTTCCACCCTTGCAAATATCATATGCATCCTATAACTTGATATTTCTTCTCTTACTTGAAGTAGGACATCAAGTTATTTTGTGCCTAGGCGTGGTTCGTCTCTTCGGAGACTAGACAAAGAAACAACATTATTATAAGTTTTTTTTTCCACAATGAATTAATAGACTTACAAAATGATACTTTAAAATTCAATCTAACAAAACTCACTGAAAATGATATTGACAATAATGATAGTGTTTCCCTTCTCTGTGATCCTAATATATCAACAATGACACCTTGTCATAGTTACAAGAACCAAAAAATGAAATTTAAACAAAAAATCATAAAATCGATTCCATTCCTGATACAAAAAATTTCATCAACAAATTATCTCACCATGAGTAAATCAGACAACAACATAGATTTGCTAGCAAGTGGAGCACTTGAGTATACAAACTTCTTTGAGGAAACATCTATTGTGGAATGGAATATGGTATCTACATCAGATGGTGGATGGGGGGATGTTTGAGAGTGTAGTGGTGTATCCTCAGTGGATGAAATGGTCTAGGATGTAACAAAGAAAACTAGTGGGTGGTGTATGGGTGCAACCACTATGGATGGATGTTATGATTCAAAGCCTTAAAAATGATCAAATTCAATGAATACTATCCACTTTGATGGGGAAGCCTCCTTTTATAATATATCCAATTCAGAAGACAAGATTAGATGATATGATATTATCCTAAGACTAAGACTCCTTGGTATATGTATAAGAGATAAAGGGTACCATTATTATGAAATGGTACAATGAATGACTCTAGCCTGTATACAAATATAACACTAGAAATGTAATAATTCAATATCTAGGGATTAATAAAGGGTTTTATACTTAACATGGGGCTTTTTCTAGAGATTAAAATTCCCCTTTCCTTCAAACAAGTGTTGTCCTCAACACTTGACTAACTTCAGTTTTTTTGGCATGCATAATGCATCTTCCCACATTGTCTCTTCCACTGATAGGTTCTTCCACTTGACAAGGTACTTAGTAGTTTCTCAATTTCACAACCATCTAATCCTTGTTTCAAGGATTTTTTTCTAGTTCGAGCATGTTTTCCCTTCTTCATTAATCTATGGTAAAATAGTTTGGACTGGGATCATCTCATTGATTACCTTGTTTAAGAAAGAAACATGGAAGACTATATGTACACATGAATATGGAGGCAACTCCAATTTGAAAGCAAAACATCCAATCCTTTGCAAAACCTTATAGGGGCCATAATATTTGGGTGGTAATTTATTGTCCTTTTTTTTTTTTGAGGGACATCTGTTTATATGGTTGTAGCCTCAAAAATACCCAATCACACACTTAAAATTTTATTTCGCTATGTTGTTGATATACTTGTTGTTTCATCTTATTTTGTGCCATAAATAACTTGTCCTTCAATAGTTTGAGAACCTCCTATTGGTGCCATATGTGGTCCTCCATTGTCTAAAATGTTGTAGTCCATTTCAAGGGAGATGTGATGAATAGAGGATGATATCCGTAAAGTTCTATAAATGGGGAGATTTTTTATGAAGTATGGAAGGATGTGTTGTCCCACCACTCAGTCAAGGGAAACCAATTGACCCATTTCATCTATTTATTATATGAAAAACAATGAATATATCCTTCTATATACTTATTCAGAACATCCATTTTACCATCATATTGAGGATGGTAAGACAAACCATGGGCCAATTGAGTACCAAAACAAGAAAATAATTCAGTCCAAAAATTTTCAAAGAAAATTGGATCTCTATCACTTACAATAATCTTGGGCAATCCATGTAGATTTTTAATTGTTTCCATGAATGTTGCGGCTATTGTACTTTCTTTAAAAGGATGAGAAAGAGATAAAATATGGACATACTTTGTCATTCGATCCACTACTACCATGATGACAATATTTCCTTCAGATTTGGGTAAACATATAATAAAATCCATTGAAACTTCTTCCCAATGTTGATTTGGTATAGCTAATGGTTGTAGGAGACATGACATATTGATTGTCTTTCCCTTATTTTGTTGACAAACTGCACATTCAGACACAAAATTTTGAACATCGATTTTAAGACCTTCCTAGAAAAAATCCTTCTTTATCTTGCGGTAAGTTTTCAAGAACCCTGAATGTCCTCCTATAAGAGAAGTGTGAAACTCCAAAAGGATCTTCTATTTGACTTTGTAATTCTTACATAAATATAGGTGATCATGATACCATAGAAAATTATTATTCCATACAAATTTATCTAATGCATTGAGGTATTCTTGTAGTTGTTGAATGATCTTGCATGCCTCTTGATATTACTTCCATCATATCCTTGCTTCTTCCACCCAATGAGATTGCATAATAGAAATAACACATAATGAACCCTTTTTTTCTTCTTCTCTCCTTGAAACTGCATCTTCAACAATACTTGTTTTCCTTTATTGTATATATTTT
>SNQJ01S0124656.1:0-18614 GCA_010110895.2 Picea sitchensis | reverse complement strand
TTATTCTTCTTTGGCCTGCCCCTTCTCTGGGGCGTTTGTTGTTGGGGGAATAGGGCTTCCGACGCTCCTTCTTTCTGCATAGTCTCTTCCAATATGGCCTCCGCACGGTGTGATATTACCCTTTCTGCATGTAGAGGGAAATCTCCCTTTGGATCCTTGGGGAAGCCCGTTGTGAGCAAGAACAAATCCTAGTCTCTTTGGGGCTCGGGCCTAGCACTTTTTCCAGTTCGTGTTCCCTTCCTTTTATTTTGGGGGGTAGCCATAGTGTGACGCATATTTGTCCTACACGCGATGGAGTTGGCATGAGACCAAGGCAGAAACCTCGATAAACCTGGGCTTGCGAGAAAAGATACAAATAATGTATAATCCCTCTTGGTGAATGGGATGCGTGCAGGAAATATGGAATTTATAATAGAGCAGGTGAGAAGTGGAAACATGATAGAGAACACTGAATTCATGGAAACTGGATGTTTCGAAACGAACTGAAGATCTTCTTTTGCACCCCAGCATGTGTAAAGTATAGCTGATAAGAGTTGCAGGGCATATGTGATATGAATACCATGATTTTTCTTTCTTCCATCCCCCATAATGAACCAATGATGGTCACTGCACTTGCCGACATGACTTGTATTAAAACCTTCCCTCGATCCGGGGCTCGTAGAAACTCCCTTTTTGATAGGACCCGACTCTTTGGGAACAGACTCATACCATTCACACATGTTTTGAATATAACATCCCTTCCCGAATCCAAGGGCCAAACGACCACTTGTTGACTTCAACCCTTTTGTTGTTCAGTACCTGAATTCACATGCCTTGACACACATGTCATGACTCAACTAAGACCAACCTTAACTGGAGAAGAAAATTGCATCGTTAATAGCTGGCTCCAATGGGGATGTTATCCTCCTAGTGAGGTAGTAAATAACAGTAGACCAGGTTCCTGACCATTGGACCCTATTCGACTTTCAGAAAATGACATATGAAAAAAAAAATGCAACCTACACCTATCGACGCAGTTTCTAAAAGACTCGACATAAACTCAGGGCCTTCACTTTGGGCTTCAATTTTTTGTTGATATACTGACTCGACACAAAAACAAAACGACTATTTACAATGGTATGTGACTTAAATAGACTTTATTTCACCATATAGTGTTTGAGGAACCTGTCGTTCACAGGCCCCCAACCAACACACTCTCCATTTATTTCTTCTAGAAAATAGGCATTATTTTCGTGATGTGCACCGATTTTGAATGGACCTATCCAAACATTATCAAACTTTTTGTGCTTTCCTTTATCTTCATTTCTCGTGTCCCACTTCAACACCAGATCCCCCAACTAGAAATACTTTTTCTTAGTGCTTGTCAAAGGTTTTCTTCATCCTCTCCTGATGGAGTTGTGATCGATTGTACACTTGTTCCCTTATCTGTTGTGTGTGGATCAACTGATTTATTCTCCTCTGAGTGTCATCTGGCTCAGCCTCCTGTTCTTGCAACAAATTTCTGACGGGCAACCTCAATGAGGTGGGGAAAATTTCATCTGCACCGTATACAATATGGAATGGGGACATCGAGATGGACTTCTTGGTGGTAACCCTATCCGCCCACAACGCGTAGATAATATTTTTATGCCAGGCCTTCTTGTTGTCTTGCAGGAGTCTCTTGATGATCCTGGTCAGGCTTTTATTCGATGATTCTGCTAATCCATTTCCTTGCAGGTAGTATGGTGTAGAATGCCCCAGGGTTATATTGTAATCCTGATAGAACTTCTCCATCTTCTTGGACTTGAAAGTGACTGCGTTATCTGTTATGATATTGACAGGGCATCCAAATCTCGACAGGATGTTCATCCCCAAAAATTGGATGATGACTGCATCGGTAACCTGATTCATGGGGATTGCTTCTATCCATTTCATGAATTAATATGTGGGCGTGAGTATCCATATATGTTGTGCATAGGACGATGGATTTATTTCTCCTATGAAATCCAATCCTCACTGCATGAAAGGTGCTTCGACTGAGATCGGCTTTAATGGCAGGGGTTGCAAATTTCTTCTTCCATTGAAAATATGCCACTCATTGCAGCCGAAAACTTCTTTGTATATGTCTGTGAAGATGGTAAGCCAACAATAACCTGCTCTTAGAATTTTGTGCGCGGTGGTTTTCTAGTAGTGGTGCCCTCCATGGTCTCCTTTGTGAAAATCTTCGATAGCTCGTTTCGCATCGTTTTCCAGCAAACAACTCAGCAATATCCCTCTGGGATCTTTCCAGTATAGTGAACCATCCAGGATGTAGAACTTGACTACTTTGATCTTCAAAAATATGGGCTTGGTCTTGCTTAAACCGAGAGGGGCTTGCAGATTTTTTAGCACATAAATGATTTTTGCATACCACGGTGAATCAACGAACTCTTGAGAGACCTGCGCAGTTGTTTCTTCCTAAGGTTTTTCTGACAGATCAATGATGAAGTTGATTCCCAAAGCGTTGCATTCCGACTGCACCATCATCTTTGCAAGGCCTTGGTCCCTGATCAGCTTCATCGGCTTGATTTAGAGGTCATATTCCAGCATGGCCACTATGCACTTACCTCTCCTTCCCTTTGGGTCAGGCTGAGTCAAGATATCCTTGACTGAGTTATTGGGCACGTAAGCGATAATGTGGGAGTGTAATATGTACGTTGTGAACTCCTTTAGGGCCTTCACTAAGGCATATGCTTGTTTCTCCATAATGTCGTACCTTAGTGGAGCATCCCTCAACGTTCTGCTAAAATACGTTATAGGTTTCTCAAAGTTTTGATCGTCTTTTTGTAACAGCATGCCTGCAATCATTTGTTCTGAGGCGAATGAAAAGAAGATAAAGTCTTTCGTGAAATATGGGTTGGCCATCACGGGAGCTTTAGTCAGTGCAAATTTGATGTATTCAAATTATTTTCTGGCCTCCAAGTTCCATTTGATCTTGTTTCCCTTTATGAGCATGTAGGTGGTATGTTTTATAATCTCTTCCAGGTTCGGGATGAATCTTCTCAAGAAATGTACCTTTCCCAGGAAGGATTGTACCTCCTTCTTACTGTGCGGATTGTCAATTTTCAGGATTCCTTCAACCCTGTTGGGGTCTATTTTTATACCCTACTTCGAGATGATGTGCCCCAACAACTTCCCTTCTTGCATCCCGAAATGTGACTTTTTTGGGTTCAATGATATTATGAATCTCCTGCATTTCTAGAAGACTTTATTCATATGCACGAGGTGTTGTTCATCGGAGTTAGAGTACACTGTGATGTCGTCCAGATAGATCACAATAAAATTAACTTTTTTGTCAGCAAACGCTATGTCCATTTCCCTCTGTAAAGTAGCTCCGACATTCATCAAACCGAAAGGCATCTTGGCATACACGAACGTCCCCCATGGTGTTGTAAAATCCGTCTTTTCTCTATCATTCGGGTGCACTAGGATCTGATTGTAACCTGAAAAACTGTCCAACATGGACATCTTTTGGTACCCCACCACCTTTTGCAGAATATAGTCCATTTTAGGGAGCGGGTAGTGGTCCTTGAGAGACACTTTGTTCAAGTTTCAAAAATCTACACACAATCATATTTCGCCGCTCTTTTTTCTTACAGGCACCAAGTTGGCCACCCATTTGGAAAACCTTAAAGAAATGATAATTTTATCTTCGAAGAGTTTCTTTACCTCTTTTTCGATTAGCGGCAGCAGCAAGGGATCTATCCGTCTCATCTTGTTTTTAAAGGGATTTTGGTCTTCTTTGAGAGGAATGACGTGTTGGATCACTTTGGTGTCGTAAACTTTCAAGTCGTCATAACTCCAAGCGAAAACATATGGGAAATCCTTCACGAGCTTGATGTAGTCTTGTTTGACCTTTGGAATGAGCGTTTTCGACAATTTTATTATTTTTGGGTTCTCCTCAGTCCCGATGTTGCAATCTTCGATGTCCTCGTCATTTGCAGTGATCTTGGGATTTCTAGCCACATCGTTTTCATCAAACATATTTTCCAACGGAACTAGCCCCTTTAGGATGACGTTGTTTTTCAGTTTTACTATGTCCCTTCCCGCTATTTGGTTTTGGAAAGGGTTTCCATTATTGCGCGCATCTTTGCTCTCATCTTCATCACAGAAACACTCTTCATCAATGTTTATGTTAGCAAACTCGTTGCTCATTAGGAGGAACCTCTCCACTTGTTTGTCATTCTCAAACACTTGCCAATACTTGACATTATTAGGGATTGTCGGCTTGTGTTTGACTTTGATCTCATATTTTATGTTTGGAAAGATGGGAATTTTAAAAACCAAGGCCAAGGTGGCCAATGCATCGGTGATTTGATTCTTCCTCCTCGGGATCGTCAATAGCTCATACTTCGATAATTCTTTGACAAGATCCAGTGCTAGGTTTCTATATGCTCTCAGCCTAGGATGTTTGGCTTGATATGTGCCTTTCACCCAGTTTATAACCATCTCGGAGTCTCTGCGCACTGCTATCATGTTTGCACCTAATTCTTTCAACACCTTCAGGCCCAAAATCAGTGCCTCATATTCGTCCATGTTGTCTGTACATTCGAATGGAAGCTTGTATGAGCACAGTTTTGTGCCCACCTTAGGGGGGTTTATCCATACGTCGACCCCTGCTCCTTCCTTACTGAAAGCACCATCGAAACTCATGTTCCATGTCTCATTTTCTGCATTGTTCTTTGGGTCAACACACTTTGTTGCTTGTCACACGGCTTCCTCATTGGCGGTCATGATGGTCATCAGCTCTTCCTCTTCAAATCTCAGGTCATTATAGAATATGGAGGAGTTGACCTCAGTATCGACAAAGTAGATATGATGTTTATTTGGCTGCATCTTACTGCTTACCATGTATTTCAGCAGCACTTCTCTGTACAATCGCCTATCCTGGCCAAATATAGGAATGGTGGCATATGACATGTCCATTTGCAGAGTCCCCTTTAACTTCGCGGCCCACAACTTAGAAAGCAACATGCCAAACTTGGGGGGTATGTCTGCCACGACCACATCCATAACCATGTTCTTCGAAGGAATTTGGGCCAGTGATATGACCAAGTCCTTGATGAGACCCATGCACTTGAATTTCCTCAAATCAAAAGAAAAAAGTTCCTTATAGGGCTTGGTGATGTCCAAACCCAACTCGTCCATGATCACCTTTGGCATGAGGTTGTGCGATATGCATGAATCCATCACGACGTTATGCAGGGTCATGTCATGAACTTTTAGACTGACATAGAATGGTGGAACGTCCTCAGTATCACTTGTCTCCTCAACGCGCGGACCAAACAATATAGTAGGGTGGTCGTCTTGGACATTCAAAGTATTGAGGGTCCCTCCCATCTTTAGCATTTTGATAATTTGCTCCCGATATTCACCCTTTCTGATAAGTTCGTTAAAAGGGACAAAGATTTTGATCTTGGCCATTTCATGCTCAAATTTAAAGGGGGAACAAACATTCTCTACCTCCTTTCCACATGCTTCCCGTCCTATTTCCAGTGCTTTCCTTGGGGCCTCCTCCTTTGAATTTTCCCTTTCAGTTGCATCCTTGGTTGGTTTGTTTGGCTTCGGTTGGCTTGTGGAAGGGGTATCCGTTGAGGGATTCCTCAAGGGATTTGTCTGTTGAGGATTTTTGATGGGGGTTGACTGTTGAGACTCTGTAGGCACCCTTTTTATTCTGAGGTTGTATTGCTTTTGGAACTGCATAATAGAGTTGTGATAACCTTTCCTGAATTCTTTCATTTCCCAAGACAACACATCATCCATTTCACAAACAATGTATCATTTGTTTCCAACACAAAATCATTGTTTTCTCTCATGTATTGATCACGTTCTCCCTTTGTTAAAAACACACGCGGGTTCGTGTCATCGTAACGATGCATTTGGTTTTTGAACATCCGATCCAAATCCTCGTCTGCGTAATTGTTTTGGAACAGAGGCCTTGTCTGCTAGTCACCCTAGTCTCTTTGCTCCCTCTATCTGATCTAGGGAACTTGACCCCTTATGAGGTTATGATTTCTGGTTTGGGGGTCATGATGTTCTCGGGAAACAGGTTTGTTTCCCATGGACATTATTTCCATCATTTTTTCCATCATATTCAACATCAAGTCGAACTTGTCGTATGAATACATAGATGTTGATGGTTGTGCATCCCCTTGGGGTTTCTTATCGCCACTGTTGAATATTTGTTTGATCTTCCCCAACACCATCATGTTTACTTCGACTTCAATTGTGTCTCTCATCAGGGCGTCTACATTTTTTGATCTACTTTCTCTCAACATCAAGGAAAAATCGTTGTCGAAGGAGTCGGCGTATCGCAGCTGCGCAGCCCCAGGGGGAGGCTCGACTTCTACAAGAATTGAGTTATAAACCCTCATGAAACGGGATGAGAATTCTTGCACCATCTCCTCCAACGCCCTCTTCATATTATTTTACTGCATCATCAACTGCAAAGGGTTCTTCTTGTCCCCCCATCTAGTAATGAAAGATGTTTCAAACACGGTGAAGTCTTGAATGCTTACATTTGAAATGGATTTGAACCATTTCCTCACCTCCCCCGAAAAGCTCTACGCGAAGAAACCTCATTTTCGCATTTTCATAATCTACCTCCTCTAGGTCAACGAAATCGTTGAACCAATCCATATGCCTCTAGGTTGAAACATTCCCTTCGGCATCGTAGAGGTTAATCTTTTGGCTGTAATTTTGGGGTAAATCATGCAATTGGGCTGGCAGAATGAGGGGGGTGAATCTGGAGGCCATGGATCTAGGAGGGTTGGGTATTTGAGGGATATTATTAGGTACCAGAGCTTGGAATCTCTTCTGGTAAAAAACTATCTCATCCAAGTTGGTTTCTGACTTAGGCCTGAATAAGGTTTTCTCAAACAATGCTTCAAACTCAAGGTCATCAATGCTTTGTGCGTTGTCTTTGGGCAAGGACAAGCTTCTGTCCAAGTAATAGAATAGGTCTAGCACTTTCTCTCTAGTCCTTCGAAGAAGTTTCTCGGGGTCTCACACAGGCTCTATAGGGTTTGGGTCAAGATTTTCTCTGGTATAGATCATCTTCGGAGCCAGGGTTCCTGAACCGCGTTACTTGGTGCTACTGGTCTTTTTGACTGGAGTTGCCAAGGTAAAGGTTTCAGCCAATAGATATGTTTGTCCCTCTATTACCCTCAGGGGTCAAAACTGTAACTTTAGTTGTTCTCCTAGGGAAAATTTATTCAATTCCATCCCCAGCAATGATGCCAAAATGTTAACACTCCGTAAACTTCGTTTGGTTGAGAAATGAATGATAGAGGCAACCTACAAACCAACTTTGAGATCTGAAACTACCCTTTCGGACCTAGAGAGGGCTCTCTCGGGAGACTTTGTCTTGGTACAAAATATGGCTTTGAGTTATCGGTTAGATTTAAACACCTTTGAAATAGTAAGCTCTAGTTATATTGGCTCAAGAGAGTAAGCCCTTGGCCTATGGAGTCGGTTCGAGAAAACAATAGAAACAAATGACTCGGTGACTGAAATTAAGAGGATAAAGGCTAAGCAAACAACAATCTTCAGTGAAAAATCATTGTGTGTGGTGGGAGAAGAACACATGAAGCAACTCGGAGCACTGTTGAGGATGAATTCAGAGTCAACTTAGAGGAAAACATTTTTTCTAAATGGCACGAATCCCAGGGCACTACACAGTGAATCCCAGGTTCAAAAATACATTCCTATTTAGACAAAAATAGATATGAATACACAATATAGGAAGTATGTACCCAAAGAAAGGAAAAAATATGTCCAACTGCTACAATTATAATATTTTCATCAAGTTTAAGGACTTTTGCATTAAATTTTGATCGAGATCAAACTACATTCAATAGTCACTGTCTACACTAGTTTTCCAACCAACCTGGCTTACATTGAAAAGATCAAATATATAGGTGAGGGAGCATCTTGGGCTACCCTGCTTTCTGGCTACTATCTCTAGAAATTAGGAAATTGATTATTCTGCACTAAATGACCCTTCGCATGACACCTCTCCAAAAATAGAAAACAAGTGCATCTAGTCGCATCATGACTGCTTGTATTGTGCCATGGGGACTCAGTTACCAACAAGGTATCATCATGGGGAGAGTGATGTGTCAATGCCTTCCTTCAACAAGATATCTGAACAACCAAATATTCTATCAGACTCCTGCCAACTATTGTAACAACATTCATTTTTGTCACACGCTCATTTTCTCGGGTGCATTCGTGGCGAGTGGTTGTTGGTTGGCGTGGTCATTACCAAAAAGAAAAAAATGTCTAAAGGAGATGTCTCCTTCAAAAACTGTCAAGACCCGTGCTCCATTTGAAGATAGGAAAATGAACTTAGTTAATCATGTTTCCTTTGCACACTGATGAGAGCTGCGCAGAATTTCTCCTCGGTCGCTTCACATTCTCTGAACTACTTTGCATTCCTTTCTTCTGACAACCTTTGTGTTTCGCGCAGCTGTACGATTGTATATTTCACTTCTCTGAGTTGTCTCTTGAGCCACATCATGTTTCCTTCATGTCCTTGTGATGCTAACACTTCAAGGGTCTTTTCTACCAATTGTCGTCTTAGCTCCCTATTTTCCAGGTAAAGCTCGGCGATAGCGAGTTGTGCTTGCTTCAGTTGTTGGGACGGTTCTCGAACATCTGCACCTTCGATATTTTTCTTTCTCTCTTTGTTCCAACTTTCTCGGCTTGTACCTTCGGTCGGTTCTATCTGAATGGCGCGCATAAATGATTCTTTGGCAGCTGACCTTGCGTGCAGTTTGCTTGGGACTAGAGTTTCCCCAACTTCCTTGTTCTTCTTTGGCCTGCCCTTCTTTGGGGCATTTTTTTTTGGGGGGATAAGGATTTTGATGCTCCTTTATGCACAGTCTCTTCCAATACGGCCTCTGTACAGTGTGATATTACCCTTTTCACGCGCAGAGGGAAATCTCCCTTTGGATCCTTGGGGAAGCCTACTGTGAGAAAGAACGAATCCCAGTCACTTTGGGGCTCGGGCCTAGCTCTTCTGCCACTTTTCACGCCCTTCATTTTGTTTTGGGGGGTAGCCATAGTGTGACACGTATTTCTCCTATGCATGACAGATTTGGCATGGGCCTAACGCAGAAAACTCCATAAATCTAGGCTTGTGAGAAAAGATACAAATAGTTTATAAGTCTGCTTGGAAAATGGGATGTGTGCATGAAATATGGAATTTATAATAGAGTAGGCAAGAGGTGGAAATGTGCCAAAGAACATTGAATTCATGGCGACTATATTTTTCGAAACGAACTGAAGATCTTCTATAGCACCCCAGCATGTGTAAAGTACATTTGATAAGAGATGCAGCGCATATGTGATATGAACATCGTGATTTTTCATTCTTCCAGGCCCCATAATGAATTGATGATGGTCACTGCACTTGTCAACACAACTTCTATTAACAACTTGCCTCGATCTGGGGCTCATAGAAGCTCACTTTTTTATAGGACATGACTCTTTGGGAACAGACTCGTACCATTCACACATGTTTTGACTCTGACATCCCTTCCTGACTCCAAGGACCAACTGTCCACTTGCTGACTTCGACCCTTTTGTTGTTCAGTACATGACTGCATATTCCTTGACACACAGGTCATGACTCGACTAAGACTGACCTTAGCTGGAGCAGAAAATGGTGTCTCCAACAACAGGTACACATTCTTATCAAAATTTTCAATACGTTCGTTTTAATGCCATGTGTCTAATATTATTCCTCCATAACCACCACATCAGAACATCATTTCTATATTCATGGTTTCCATACCCACCATCCTTATTACTACAACTCCAAACTCACCACCCCATAATTCCCATAGCCCCTACAAACACAAACACTTGAAGTTAGTAGAACAAAGGATCCATGGGAGGCTCACTGATATGCAGGGATCCTACTGAACCTATGCTACTTGAAGTTATGACAACATCATGCAAATCCTGGGACAAGTTTGATGGATCGAGTACATGCTACAATTACAGGGATAAAATGATGATATCACTTTGGAATTCACCTTGAATTACAAATCTGATCACTCCACGGTATCAGGAGCACATGTAGAGGTCACAAAAGAAACAGTGGCAGAATTCATTGGGTTACCTCGCATAGGAGAGAGATGATATAGCCGAAGAACTTCACAACCAAGAGTCTTGTGACAATTCCTTGGGCCRKAGAAGAATTAGTAAAGAAAGGGATARGTTT
Source organism: Picea sitchensis (assembly GCA_010110895.2). Taxonomy (NCBI): domain Eukaryota; kingdom Viridiplantae; phylum Streptophyta; class Pinopsida; order Pinales; family Pinaceae; genus Picea; species Picea sitchensis. The sequence goes on along the minus strand of SNQJ01S0124656.1, from coordinate 8,365 downwards.
TGAATGTCAGTCTATGCCTCACCCATGGGAAGATGTGTATGTCTTCGTTCAACGATACTTCACCTACGAAGTTTGCTATGGAACTGTCTAAGTTCAACACATTTTCCTGCTCAACCATCTACACCAAAATTGGTTGATCAACATGTCATATTTCTTATTTAGGATGATGCATACAATGGCAGTGTTTGTCCAAAGAGCGAAGAATGTTAGGGAGGTTTTATTACATCATGACCTTATCAAATTATTGGTTGAGCATGCACTGCAAAAAGAAGGCCACACATGGAAAAACATTGTACAAGCACATGTTGTTCGCAATACGAACAAAGTTGTTTCACTTCAATCAGCCCAACAAGAAATTCCTGCACTTCAGGGACTAGGTGAAACTGTGGCTACAACCCCTCCACCAGAAAATGAGGTTGTGGACACGATAAGCCTAGTTGTTGTGATTCCACCAAAGAAACCCAAAATAAAAAGCATGTCCAAATTCCACCATACTGCAACTCCGGTGGAAGAAAAATGCCATAATGATGTGGAAATAATGGCCAACAAATAGCTCACAAAGCAAATTTGAGGTTTTAAGAAAATGAAACCTCCCATGCCGAAGAAACATAGAACAAAACACGAGGTTGCAACTCAATGTAAGAAGAGAGGAATTGTCAAGCCTAAGGAACAAGTCCATGAGGAGCAATAGGAAATAGAGGAAGTGTAACCCTCCCCTGATACACAAGAACCAGAAGAGGATACTAACCTATATGTCGAAGAGTTCTTGGCTGACACAAAAGATCCAGACCAAGGCACTCTTGGCGAAGGCCTCAACACTCTCCTAGTAGCATACTTATATGAAGAAGAGGTGGAAACCTCCACTAACCCACAAGAACCAGTGGAGAGTCCTACTCAAGAACAAGCTCCAACAAATGTAGAGAACCCAACACAAGGAAATGAGGAACACAAGAAAGAAGCCTTTGTTGTTTAACCAAAAATAGTAGAACACACTCCTCCAATGCAATCTCCCAAATCTGAAGAGCCACAGATGGATAAGTCAGAGAAATGTGGCAATACAGAGTACATAGAGGAGTTATAATTCCTTGTTGGTATAACAATAAGCATAATAGAGGGAAAAAAACAAGAAACAATGTCTCTTGCTAAATCATACTAAGGCACTCTTGATGAATCAAATGTTTCTACTCCATAGGATAAGCAAAAAGTAGAACTGAAGGCCCCTACTATTACACAAGAACTAGTAGGAGTCTCTCCAGGGTAATGGTCCACCCACTCACACAGTGCAGATGAAGAAAAATATGAAGTAGAGGAGGTTCCACCAAGAAATTCCTATGAAGATGGTTCAACTAATGTACTAGACCAAGGGGTGCAAGAACCACAGTCACAGGCTACTACTCCAATCACTCCCAGATGGGTAAACATTCATCACTCTCTACCAATTTATGCATCCCCCGTGAGACAAAACAAAGTATTAAGGATGAAAATTTTGAATCATAAGATCAGTTTAAAAATGCTTGGAGAAGAGATTTAGGAACATAGGGCACCTAAGAAATCAAGTTACCATACAACTAATATTCTTTCTTTAGGGAAACCCTTCACCTGCTCACAATAAAAAGATGAAATCAAAGAGACAAAATAGGTAGTTTTTCAAGCTACACATTTCATGTTAGTAGATAAGGCCACTCAAATAGAGACAGAGCAAGATATCAAAAGAGTTTCAGCACAAAAAGATATCAGTGAAGAGAAGGTGGTAGTAGAACATGTACTATGTGGTATCAGTGACCCACGGGGTCACCTTGACTTATCTAACACCAAGTGATTGTTGGTTTCATGGGGACATGTAACAGTTTTTGGATGGGGGAGATGACGGGTGCCTAAAATGGCATATGTTTAGCACCTGTCTATACCTTTTTTCTTAACATTTTTCGTTAGTCACTTCCTTTTTTATCCTTCCTTTATCTAGTTCACCCTACTTATCACTAAGGTAGGAATCCTTCCCCATATGCCAATATTATGTTATTTTTGCATAATTATTAAAAAGAAAATGTTAATTTAAATTACTAATATTTCTACACAGGAGAATACAGTAATTGCAACACCTCAAAGTGGTTGCAGCACCTCTCTATTGCAACTACAAGTGATGCAGTTTCGGGCAAAAACTAAGTTGTTTCAATTCTAGACGCAAACCAATTGTTGCAATTCAAGGTGCATTCATAGTTTTTTCAATTCTAGACAAACCATTGCAACTTCGAGCATGATTTTCATTGCTACGACTCCAAATAAATCTCACCAGCACAACAAGGAACACTATAGCTATCAATTGGGAAGAAAGCTTCACAAAGAAATGTGACATGAGGAAAGTGGGTGACTAAAGGAGAAATTAGTTTTCCTATCGAATTAGCACATGCTTGATTCCCACTAAATTTTGACAGAATCTTTGTAACCAGATGAACAACTGGATTCTCATGGTTTTCATCTGTCATTTGTATAATTTTAGACAATATTCATGTTGTATAAAAACCTCAGCTTCCCTAAAGCTAAGGGGGAGGAAATTATTCTGGAAATTACATTTTTTTGTTATTGTATCTTTCGGACTTCGGCAATATAATTTTTGTTCCTGCCTCAATTGCATGTTGATGTACTAGTGATCATGTGATTCTAGTTTCGTAGCTTAGTACATTGCCTAACGGGGTAGGGCCCCCTCCTAAGACAAGTATTCCTATAACAATAGAGTTAGAGAATAGTATTTTAATTTTGTTAAGTTTATGTTGTCGTTATTTTCCTTTAATTGTTGTAACTCCAGATTCGTAGCATTACTCGTATTTTGTAGATGTTTTTTGATTTAATTCCATTCCAGAATAGTAGAGTAGTTCTTTTGATTTCATAGTCATTCTATCTATTGCAATTCTAGATACATAGAATAGTGTCATGATTCGTGCGTGGTTTGGTTTTATAGTTTTAAACTACAATTTGGATTTTTGCAAAGTTACGATCATAGATGACTCTGTAATTTTCATTGTTACAACTCGTATCTTCATATCTTTGACTACATACAGTTTTGTTGCTACAAATCGCATTGTCGCAACTCATGTCTGAGATTATTTTTTGCTTGCAGCTTCGTTGTTGCAAATCACATTGTTGTAAATCTGCTTGTTGCTGCACTTTATTTTGTTTTCTTTCTGATTTATGATAGCTTTAGTCCCCAATAGCTCGTGATTGGTATTGAATGAACAAACACTTCATTGACATAACAATACAAGATATTGTTCATATTCCAGCAAGTCACCAATAAATCATATCATAGTTTATATTTCCGCAAATGTGATTTCAATTCTCGCAAGTGTGATTTCAACTTGCGCAATTGTGATTTCAATTTCCGCAAGTGTAATTTCAATTTCAACAAGTGTGATTTCAATTTCCGCAAGAGTGCTTTATATTCCATAAGAGTGATTTCAATTTCCTGCTAGTGTGCTATTTACTTTCCTGCAACTTAGGCCATAACATAGTTTGGTGACTTAATTAAAGTATCTTGAATCTTTGAATTGTGGAATTAAAGTGCTACTGTAACGCCATAGTAAAAACATCACTCTTCTTGCATAAATTGTGCATGGAAGTTCACAATTTCCATGAAAGCCCCAAATTGATACTTAAATGTACAACTCTTCATTTCCTTACTAACTTAATTAGAAGTAATTGAAAATTTTGTCAAGAGTAACAATGAGGATCTGACTCTCAATGTTCATGAGACCAATATTGTAGATGTATCAAAGGATCTACATCAAATAGTGGTGGAAGTGCCACCACTATATTGCAAGTCCAACAGCTTGCAATGGTTTACATGGCCTTCCATTATTCAGGTTAGGTATGGGTTGTGAAGGTAGTTTTGGTCGAGGAGGGGTGGATGTAAAATCCTACATCTGGGGAGGAGGAATAATTTGTATGGGTGTCTATGTCATACATTGTTGAGGTCCTCCCATGGTGGGATTTCTCCATCCTTGTTGCCATAACTGGTTAGGAGGAGGGGCTACCCATTGTTGAGTTGGAATACCCCATGGTTGAGAAGCATATTTCATTGAAGGATTAGTCCAATATGAATTGAAATATTGAGATTGATCATGGGTCATACCTTGAGTTTTAGGTTGCCAGGGTCTCTTTTGAGAGACATAGCACAATTGTTCTGACTCCTTGGATTTTTGATAGATGAACTTTAGTCCAGGAAAGGATGGAAAGTTATGTGTAGAAAGGTCCTCACTGCATATTTTGCGTACATCGATATGATCAAATGGAAATTCTCTCTTCAGATGCTTCGTTCTACATTTCAGGCAAAATATAGCCAATGATCATTCTATTTCTTCCCGCTTCTTCTTTGTCTGCAGTGTATCCAATTGCAAGTTCATGGAAATAAGTATATCAGTTTTAAATTCCTCTAACGTTTTCCTGATTTCTTCCCTCATTACTCCTCCTCTAACATTTCTTCCTGTTCTTGCCAACATATCTCTTGGCCCTTTGCTTGTTTTAGATGTGCCTATGGAATACTTACGACAAAGTTCCAAGATAATGTCATATTCTAACTGAGAAACATCTCCCTCACCCATGAGGTTGAGGAGTTATATACAATCGTCTTAGATTCCTCTTAGAAATAAGACATGTAGTGTTTCAGGAGCCAAGTGTTATTGGACTAATCGGTAGGTGCAGACACTAACATATCTCCCTATATCCACCTGGATCTAGAAAAAAATAGGACAAGACACGACTCTTTTCCTAAATTGTAATCATTGAATCTGCTAATAGGAAGGAATAAGTGGCATACCTTTATATCGCTTCCTTAGGTCTCTGTTGTTCCCACTTCGCTCCGGTGCTCTCGTGAAGTCAAGTCCGAGACAACACAAACCAACCAAAGTGAAGATAGCAAAGTATATTCAATGTCAACTTATGCATATGATCAAGGAATTACACAATAAAGTAAGAGTGACTTTATGGGAAAGGGACATCATGTTGTATCATATTAATTGAAAGTAGAAGATACAACCTGATCGCCTTAATGTTGCAAGATTCCTTTCAGTGACCCTTGGTTCCAACACACACAATTTCTCTGTACTTGTATGAAGAAGATCCAATTCCTATTGATAGACCAAATAGAGTCTTCAAGCTTCTGTCCAAGCAGGGTTCTTCACACAATTCTTTCACCAATTCTTCATTCAATCTTGCTTAACCTTTTCCAAGAGAAACCTTTAAATATATAGGAGAAGGAGAGATGGTTACATGGATGAGGATGATCCCATCAAATCTGGGAAGTCAGTAAAATGACAACCATATGAATGCCAACTCATTTTCTAGAAGATTCCCTTCTAGAACCCCCGAGACCTCTTCTCCTTTCCAAGCTTAAAAACAGGTTCGCACCGTGTGTATGGAGCAAACTGCGAGAGGTTCGCACCCTAAGTGTGGGTGGCCTGTGAGAATAAGGGATTCTCGCACCCTAGGCCATAGGCAGCCTGCGAACTCACTTTAAAAATATGTTTTTGGAAGGAGACAAGAGCCACTTTTCTCAGGCAAAAAGTCCTTGTTGGGAGCCTGAATACACCATTGTTAAGATATCACCAGAATGAACAAAATCATGTGTAACAAAATGCCCCCCAAAGTATGAGACCAGAATCTGTGACAACCGAAATACTTTGTAAACTGCGTGTGTGTGTCAGAAACCAGGAGTGCACCTAATCAAAAACCTGCAAACAACCAAGCATCTGCAGAATATAATACTAGTTCTGAGGTAGGAATTCCCATACTCAGATCACAGACGAATGACATCATGAACATAGGTCATGGCCACCAATCATAAACCATGGATCCATGCCGTCAAAAATAATACATAGCCACCAGGAATACACTGTGGATCTATGCAAGAAGACTCAAATTAAGATGACATAGCCACATGACATACAAAGTGGATCTATGTGTCGATGCAAATCATACATACTCCATCGCAGTCTGGATCAAAATATGGGACCCAGGGTCTTCAATCCCGTCACCCGAAAGTACGAATCTAGCCATGTGATTACATGTGTTGAAGTTGAACATGGTAAAAACCACTTGATTACCAGTCGTTGATGAAACCGTTAACAAGTGCGAGGGAAATCACCGTTAATGTCAATGACTCCCAAGGTACACTAGTACAATCCAACTAATGTGAATAAATGAGCTGAGGTTGAGCATTCGATGGAATCTCCCGATCAGGGATCAATAATGAAAACCCACTGTCGAAAGCGAGGAAACCTGCCATTGAGGCATGCAAGTTCCAAGGTACCAAATAATTTCTAAGTCTCGTTTCCGGATAATGAGTTGGAGTCAATGGAACAAGACTCGTCACAGGAGGGCCTTGATGTATCCCCCATCAATGACACGAAACAAGTAACAGATTTTGAAGATGAAACCGAGTATGAATATAGGTTGAAATGGACACAAGGAAGGTCGACTTGGTAAGAATGGACAATTGTAAATGGCTGACTCAATAGAGGGTTTGGATGAATTTCTCTTGAACATATGAATGACACGACCAAGGACTTGGAAGCACTGACTCAGAGACGACCCAGGATATGACCTTGTAGCAAGTCGAATGAGAGACAAATGGATTTCCCAAACTGGCTTCAAATAATGAATAGGGGGTGTCATGTTCAAGAGCGACACTTACTGCCAATAATATGAATACGAAAAACACATCCCTTTCCCAAATTTTCCCCCACCATTTCTAGCGAGTACCTCTTTATTTTTATGCAAGATTGAGGAGGATAACATATCCTTTTTTATGTAAGCTCATCCTTCAGATGAGTCCCTCAGAGTATGTTTAACGAACCCTAGGAAGGAGTGGCTCAGTCCCATTACGGGTCTTTCGATGTTTGTTTAACGAGTCCAAAGATAGAAAAACTTGAGGGTTTTTCATGTTTTGAGAGTCTGAAAAACACTTAAAGAAAACTCTCTCAGTTCCTTTTTTGTAAAATAGTTCAACAGGACCGAAAAAGTGATAAACTATCACCATCGAACATTTTGTTCATATACTTTTACGAGCGTGAACAGAACAAGGTCACTCGGCAATATTTTCATTTTTATGGAGTGTGAAAAGAGCTTAAAGGATACTCCTTTATGTTTGTCATTTTCGTGTTACCATGACAAGTACGAAAAGATGAGAAAAGTATACTCGGTTACGTTCTCATGTATTTTTGACCGCGAGAACGAACGAAGACTGAGCTCGAAGTTTTTCTAAAAAACATAAAAAGCAGTTGTACATGCGACAAAAAAAGAAAAAACATCTATACTCCTTCGTGTGGAATTCAAAGTCATTATATCTACAAAAAATCACACTCATAGGACTACTAGGCATTATGTTCGATGGACAAAACAATATTAAAATCAACAAAAAGGGTAAAACAAAATGAATAAATATGGGTAAAAAGGGTTTTTACCATTTTCATTGTGTTTTTGCCAAGAACTTTGCCCAAAACAACTCTTTTTCCCTCAAATTTTGTCACTCGATCGTGGGAGGCACAAGCGACCATTTGGCAAACCGTCTCTGTCAATGAGGTAAGCTCTTGATTTTCTACCTTTTCCATGGTCTAGTTTTTGTTTTCATTGGCAATTTTCAAGGTTTTGGGTTTGTTTTAGGGCCAAAACTTGCGCCCGAGAATTCTCGCAGGCTATCCATACGAGACTTGTGAGAATGCATGATTCTCGCAGGTGGCCTTAAGGGCACCTGCGAGAATCTCTCACTATGCTAAAGGGGCACCTGCGGGGGCCGAAAAATGAAATTTCAATTTCATTTTTGCTCAATAAAAAATATGCCAAGGTTTGAAATGAGTTGTTGACCATTTTCTTATGGTTCTTGTATAGGCACTTGACCATCACGATGTTGGAGTGGCGAGAAAGAGAACATGAGGAGGAGGATGCCATTGTCGGGAATAACTCGAGTACCGTTGTCGCCCTTCGAAACTGTGGGCTCTTGAAATTCTTCCAGATTTCAAGCATGAGGGACCAAATCAGGTTGTTGGAGTACCTGGTTCATATGTGGGATGTGGACCAACAGTTGTTTCACATGGGAGTCCACACATTGACCCTAGATATCGAGGATATCTATTTTCTAACAGGGCTATCACGGCATGGGTACCACGCTAGTTTGATCGGTAGCCAAGGTGGAGGACTCCCTATGAGTGAGTATTGTCGCCAGTACTGTGTCCCAGAGGCATAAATAAGCAAAGGCAAGGTGGCTATTTGGGGGGTCCAATATTTGACCCTGCGAACCATCTTGTTCACTATAGCATGCATGGCTGGGAGTGCAGCTCCTCACATGGCTCTCCAGAGCTACTTCCAATAATACGCC